>CM076583.1:1178669800-1178769353 GCA_034641835.2 Pinus albicaulis
TATTAATTTTTTTTAATTTACAATTTTTTTGGCCCTGTCGCTGAGTTTCTCAGCCACACAGGGCTGCTGTGTGGCTGAGAAACTCAGCCACAGGGTCTGCAGGCTGAGGAGGCAGACCGTAGGCCCTGTGGCTGAGTTTCTCAGCCACACAACGACCATGTGTGGCTGAGAAACTCAGCCACAGGGCTTGCGTGCTGAGGAGGCAACCCGCAGGCCCTTGTGGCTGAGTTTCTCAGCCACACAGGGTCGTTGTGTGGCTGAGAAACTCAGCTACAAGGCCAAAAAAATTTGCAAATTGCAAGTGAACAAAAAAAAAAAAAAATTGAATTGATTAGATAAAATTTTTTAAAAATTACATGCAAGCAGCTAGTTGCAAAGCAATGAAACAAAGATCATGAAGCCTACTTGGACAGTGTGTTGCTACTCCGCCAGTGCTGCTACTTCGCCAGTGCTGTGACTCCAACTTGTTGTTACAGTGTGCTGCTACTCCGCTAGTGCCGTGACTCTGCCAATGCTGCTACTCTGCCTGTGCTGCTACTCCGCAGTGCTATGACTCCAACTTGCTGTTACAGTGTGCCTCTGCTTATGTTGTGACTCCAACTTGTTGTTACAGTGTGTTGCTACTCCACCAGTGTTGTGACTCTGCCAGTGCTACTACTCCGCCAGTGCTGTGACTCTGCCAGTGTTGCTACTCTGCTTGTGCTGTGACTCTGCCTTGCTACTACTCTACCTATGTTGCTACTCCGCCAGTGCTGTGACTCTGCCAGTGCTGCTACTCCACCAATGTTGTGACTCTGCCTTGCTGCTACTCTGCCTATGCTACTACTCCGTAGTGCTGCTACTCTCCCAGTGTGCTGCTACTCCGCCAGTGCTGCTACTCTGCTTGTGCTGCTACTCTGCCAGTGCTCACTTCGCTAGTGCTGCTACTCCGAAAGGGAGAGAGGTGCTTATAAAACATTTCCTTCCCTCCAAATTCCCTTTTCCTCCACCTCATTTCCAATAAAAATAGAAAAATAAAAAAAATTGAGAAAAATCCAAAAAACCTGCGGGTCTTATGCGAGTAGACAGGTTTAATGCAAGTTTGCGCGGTTAAGGGTAGAGAGCACGGGTTTTATGCGAGTGACCCAGCTCGCTATATAACCCGCAAAGGCCCGCGGGTAACCGCGGGTCTTATACGAGTGGTGCTTCACTGTGCAAGATAGATCTAAAGATCATCTTGATTGGATGAGAAGAACATGCATTTTGAATTTATTCCACATGTGCAATGCCCTGATTTATACCACATGCATTAGAGATGTGTCACACACCCTCAAAGATGCCTATATATTGGAGAGACTTGGAGTTCATTTTACACACACACATTTTCGTGGTGGCATTTTCTTCTCTCTTGGATGGTGATGGAGCAGCGTTCTTGGTTCTGCGTCTAGGGCTTCTTGGTGCAGCGTCTTGGTGGAGCATTCTTGATAAATCGTCTTGGGGTTGTGTGACACATGTGGGAGGCTGACCTTATGAAGACTTTGCTGGTTGAAGCATCCTACTGACCGTTGTAACGCCACTATTCTTTATCTCTATTTTTGGCTTGTCTTCCATCGATCTATTGGTATGTTCTATCTGCATCTTACTTTTATTAAGCCCTAGAAGTTTACAGTATATTTGCATCTAGCATAGAACATCTTCAGAATTTAACAGGGCAACTGCTAGGTCAAGGGCAATGATGGAGACTTATCCCACTGACACCACATCTAAGACTCTCTGCTCTTTACACACTTTCACCGATGGGAGGAGACTCGATAGTTTAGGAAGCCACTTGTAAAGTATAGATCAATGAATAGGTGTGAAGTGACCCTAGAAACCCTTTCCCTAGGATAGAATGAAGAATGGACTTGTTTTCCTTTTAAGCAAGGGACTTGATCGTCTAGGGAGAGGGGAAGAGGATTGGAGGGTTGAGGTAGAAGAATAAAATTTACAAAGGAGGTTCTCAATCCCTAAAATCCTTTGGGAACTTGGATTCCCGAGTAGTCCTTGATAAATCAACTTTGATGAAGAATGGGACCACACGAGGTCAAGTGGACCCAGCCCAGGTTAAGGGATGGATTTTAGCACCCAATGATGTTCTTTACCTGGCTAAGGTGAGGGGAAAGGATCAAACAAATTTTTTCTTCCAATGATTCCAAATCAATCCTACTAGGTTCTAGCCTTGGGAACACCTAGGCAAAACATGATCCTAGAGCTAGGGCTTGGGGTATCCAGAGATTCCTATTAGTTTTTGTAGCATCGGATGGGTTCTAGCCACGAGATTTGGTGGAGAGGCTAGAATATATGTATTCTCCAATACCCAAAATTCGTTTCTGGAAATTCCACCTAGAGACGACTTAATTAGATTTATTAATCAACTTTTAATATTTCCTAAGTCTAAACTTCGGAAATATGATTAATTAATTATAATTAATTAAGTCATGGTGTGAATGTTCTAGAAACTCACATGGATCGATAGGGAAATAATCTGGGTCATCGATTATGTTTTAATCTTGGTCATTGGTGCTCCAACAGAAGATTATAAGAAGTCGATGGGTAGATGGAGAACGCACCGGTGCAATTACTCAGTTGCCCAGGCAAATCGATTTTCTCAGTGGCTAAAATTCAACAGAGAAGATAGCCTTAGGGTGAGTAGCAGGTGAGAGAGAGAGGGTATCAAGTGAGCCAAAGGGTGAGTAGCAGGTGAGAGAGAGAGGGTATCAACAGTGGTCCGAAAAGTGTAAGACGAATCCAGGAAGAGGCAGTGTGAGGAGAGACATAGTCCACTAGAGCTATGCGCAGTCACTGCATAGAGGGTGACGTAGAGGCACCGACATATGAGCAGAGGGTCCATCTTGGAGTCGGGAGTCGCTGTGGAGAGTGAGAAATTTGTCATTAAATTTTTCTCAGTATTTTTCCTCTATTTTGGTTGTTTGAATTCTTGTACTTGAATTGTTGTTGAAGATTAATAAAGAAACCCTCATCTATTGCACCAGTTTTCCCGCATTGGGTTTTTCCGTAGACAGTTGTCCAAAAATAACTATGTCAATATCTTTGTGTGTGCTAGAATTTCTCTATTTCCAGCATGTATTTTTCTTCCGCAGTATTTGTTTTGTGAAGGGTGCAGTGTATATGTTTCGATATTTTCCGTAGAAAACTGCAAATAGTTTCTTTAATTAATTTAACAAATAGAAGAAATATTATCAGTTGTTGCAGTAGGATTCGAAATTACCGAATTTTCACAATTCCATTGTCAGAATTGCTCCAAATTCGGAGGAGAGTGAGGGGACCCACCAACGCAATTGTATCTAGGAGATCAAAGTTTTCCTGTGGCTAGATTCCCGAGAAATTGATGCCCTAGGTGACCTGATGTGGCTATATCTAGGAAAAAAGTGAAAAAGAGGGGAAAATGATCACCCTTTTTTGAGGGAACAATGCCTGATTCACTTGGGGATATGGAGTCAAGGACAATAATGAAGAAGGATTCAGTTTCTTGTTCAAGGAGGCCCAGAAAGTCAACTTCGTCCAATGTTAGAGGAAGAGAAGAAAAGTGACTTTCAAGCATTTATACTTCATACAAATGGTGCAAACTTATCAAGATAACATGATCTCTAAGACATTTCATTCATCTAACAATGGTCCATACATAGAATAAGTTAAATAGACACATAATTCCACATTTCATACATGCAACAATAAGCCCTAATTATAGCGAAGTTCAATTGTATGCAACAACAAGAAAAAATAGCATTAAATTTGCACTTACAATGTTAGAGAGTATATCCAACCAGCATCACATTTGCAAATAAGAAGCTCCAAGATAGAAATAGCCCAAATGCATACATCGAAATTCATCTATCATCCAAAAATAGTCCTCCAAGGAAAAAAGTGAAGTTCTCTAAAGATAAAGAGATTCCAAGTCAAGTGATGACACAAATGAATCCAACTAACTTCTATTTATACACCACTTAGGAGTTCAATTTAGCTAATGAGCCTACATTAGTCCCTAAAAATAAAATAATGTGCAAATAAACCAACTTTTAGTGACAAGCCCACCAAACTAGATCATAAATAAAATAATGAGCCTCTCAAGATGTCGAATAATAATATATGCATGTCATGGGGCCCTCCAAAAGCCTTATAATGTCCAGAAGTGCCATAATGATGAATAAAATGTGATGGACAAGGGAGTGGCCCCTTGTTCTCCAAGTAGTAGACCTGTGGTGCTCCCAATGAGTGTGGGGGCACACCAATGACCCCATGGGTGTCCATATGAGTCGAAGATGCATGTAGATCATTTGTAAGGGATCAAATGATGGAAAGAACACTGCCATGTCATCGTACAAGTCCTGGGCCACCTACCAAGTGTGTGGTGCTCCTGTGGGGCCTACTACGCATAGTGTACCAAATGCATCATCCTCATCCCAAAGGTGGATCTCTAGTAATCTATGGACATCGGTGGGGATCCATGGAGTGTTTTCTGCTGTTGTGGAGGCCCATGGCTCTCTACACACACCCTACATGTTCGAATGTAGCCCTCTAGGAGGTTAGGACCCCAAATAGGGAAACCAAACCCAAATGGACATCATCTGCAATCCTGCATAAGATCCAATGCATCCCCAGCCTTCCAGTACAACAAGTCATTAGAGTAATCGTGTAAAAGAGCTTACAAACCATAGACAACAAAGTGGGCACTTCATAATGGCATGCCCTTCCGTAGTGGGCTTTGGCATGTGCTAAGGTCTTCAAGCTCCAAAGGGGGTTAGCCAAGTACCTTATTAGGTGGTTTCTACCCTTAGAGGGGATAGTATGTCCAAGATACATCCCTCAAATGGAGGTGGAAAGTGATAAAAAAGTGAAATGGAATAGGGAATTGTTGAAAATTTGGAGGTCTGTAGGTTAATACAAATTCTCTTCTTGATAATTACTTGTGAGCTTACTTATGTCTTCTCTTCTTTAGCTTAGTTAATATTTCATCAAGTCAATTATCAAAGTACATGAGACACAAATTAGGCTCTTAGAGCCAGGGCAAAACTTCTCCATCTTGGAGAGGAAAACCCGCAAAGAATTCTTCTTATAGACTTTCAATTGACAAGTACCATGGCCATGATTCAGACCCTTGACCTATATATGCTTTCAAGACCTTGCCACTGCTTTCTTCTTGACTTCCTTTTGTTGATCCTCCCTTCAGCACTGCTCTGCACCAATACTAAGAAACTTGGTTCTTAGTGACTTCCTTTAGTCCTCATAGAGATTCTTCAGCACCTTGTAGTATCTTCTTCTAGTCTTGGTCTTCTAGATATACTTCAGCACTTTGATCGCACTGTCTTATCTTTCGACCTTCCTTTATGCACTGATCTGCACTATAGAGAAACTCGGTCTCTATTTAGCAAAACATAACTTAGTTATTTATTCCTTCAACAGTCTTCCTTTTCACATTCTATAATACTCCTTTTCAACTTCTATTTGCACTTTCATCAAGTAGCACCAACCCTGTTCTACCCTTGCACCAAGTAGCATTAGTCCTAGGAAACTATTCTCAGACTTCTGTAATATCCCCAAAGGGGAATAACCAGTAATATAACAGAAATATGCCAGACAGATATAGAAAATGCAATGCTGAACCAGATCACTGAATCATGACACATGTAATACCAGAAACTGAGCCATTTTATTAATCAGAAAGTACATAGAGAGAAGTACAAATAAATCAGAATCAGTGCACCTATCCTTGCCCTAGGCAAGTGCTGACCCTCCCATACAAGAAAATGGCTGCAATAAAGACAGCGTCCTAGCTGCTCTGGAGATGAACTGCGCTGGTACTGGCTGATCTCTAGCTGCAAACCCTCTCTACTGGAAAACGCTGTCTCTGCTAGTGACAGCGCAGGAAACAGGTGAAGCACAAGGCCCTCAATCCTCCAGACAGATGAACCTGCTACAGAATGCTGGAAACGCTGATGAGCCCCTCTCACAATAGCCTGCTCCTCAGAACTGCGTTTCTCCTGATGGATCTGAAGCCTCCAATCAGACCTGCGTCCTTCCCTTCCTGATCTGCGTCCTTCAATATCAGATCTGATGCCAAACCCTCAGATCTATACTAGATCTGGAACTATCTCCTCAGATCTACAGCCTCTAGGGCTAGATCTGGTGTTATTCCTTCAGATCTGGGCTAGATCTATCAATATCTCCTCAGATCTGTCACTCCTTCAGCTGGATCTAGTGCTAAACCTCCAGATCTGCAACATACAATACTAGATCTGCAACATACAAGACTAGATCTGCAAGATCTATCCTTCCCACAACTGGATCTAGCAATAAACCTTCAGATCTGCAACCCTTACCTCAAGAAATGGACAGCGTCCTCACTCTAGGGCTAGACAGCGTCCTTCTGCCCCCCAAAACAGCGTTTTCTCTGCCAGACTGGGACTGCGTCCTCCTTGGACAGCGTCCTCCCCTCCTGAAAGGCACAGCGTCCTCCTTCCAGATGAGACAGCGTCCTTCTCCTTCAGAAATCAGCGTCCTTCCTCCTCTTCCTCTGCACAGCCACAAGAGGGCTTTCTCCTCCTCAGATATACTTCAGAAATTGCTGCTGCTTCACTGCTGGAACTGAAAAGTGTACTCAGAACAAACCTCACTAGGGCGGGCACTCGAAGTCCCCCGAAGCTAAGGGTGAAACCAGAAAAACCTTACCAGGGCCGGCACTCGAAGTCCCCCGAAGCTAAGGGTGAGATCTCCGACCGGAGACACTCGTGCACTAAACGATCTTTGAGGCAGAGCTAAACAACCAGGCGTCTTGGAGGACAAGAGTCCGGTATCAATAAGAATATCAAATCACGGGCCAGATCAAATGAGGTGAGAGCCTCTCCTTTTATAACACCAATCTCCCTCCAACTCAACTCACACCACTGGATGCAAACGGTTTACCTTGGGTTAACCTTAGGTCTCCTCCATCATATCCACGTGGACCCCCAAGGCCCCCTCTCTAAGTTACAACGTCAAGCTACTAGGAAAAAAAACACTTTATTATAAAGTGAGGTGACTAAAGTGAGGTGACCCCTCTTATTTCTCACTTTATTTATTATTCCTATCTAAAGCAGCAAAATAACACAAAAATGCAATATTCCAATTAGCAAAGCTAATTGGGAATATTACAGTCTCCCCCGGCAAAACGTTGATTGTCCTCAAGCAACTGAAGTGAGGGATGCTGCAAGATCTTCTCATCCTCCCAAGTGGCATCCTCATCTGGCAGATTCTTCCATCTCACCAGGAACTCTCTGATCTTCCAGCTACGCAACTGTCTCTCCCTGGTGTCAATAATGGCCTCTGGCTGTAATACCAAGTGCCCCTCATCATCTGTCGGAGGTAGCTCCCCGGTGACTGTCACATGCTGGCCCAGTGCCTTCTTCAGGCATGGTACATGGAAAATGTTATGAATCCGGCTGCCTTGGGGCAACTCCAACTCATATGCAACCTGTCCGATCCTCCGAATCACCCTGTAGGGTCCATAAAAACGGGGCTTAAGCTTCTCTGCCCCCTTCTGTTTGAGTGAAGACTGGCGGTATGGCTGCAACCGCAAGTAGACCAAATCCCCTACCTCAAAGTGTCTCTCCACTCGGCCCCTGTCTGCATATAACTTCTGCTGATTTTGGGCGGTGGCTATGTTGTCCTTGAGAGTCAGAAGGATGTCTTGGCTCTCTTGGATCCATAGTTTGGCTCGTGGAGCCCTGCTAACCCCAAACATCACATCCACAAAAGACAAGGAATGATATCCATACAACGCATAAAACGGTGTCATGCCGATAGACATATGATGGGTTGTGTTGTAGCAGTACTCGCCCAGATGTAGCCATTTCAGCCACGCACGCTGCTGCCCACTGACGTAGTTACGCAAGTAGCCCTCCAGCCACTTGTTAACTATCTCTGTCTGCCCGTCCGTCTGGGGATGATAGCTGGTGCTCGGTGTCAACTCGGTCCCTACTAGTCGAAAGAGCTCCTGCCAAAATCCACCCATAAAGCGGCTGTCCCTGTCACTAACAATGGTCTTGGGTAGACCATGCAATCTGAAAACCACCCGGAAAAACAACTCTGCCACCTGTGCTGCTGTGTAGTGTGCCGAAATGGCAAAGAAGTGAGCATACTTCGTTAGCCGGTCAACTACTACGAAGATGCGGTCCTTGCCCTGCACTGTGGGCAAACCCGTGATGAAGTCCATCGAGACACTCTCCCACTTCCCCTCGGGAATGGGAAGCGGCTGCAACAACCCTGCGGGATGGTTCATCTCCCCTTTGTTCCGCTGGCAAACCTCGCACTCCCTGACATGTTGGAGTACGTCCTCCTTGAGGCCCTTCCATGCAAATCTCTCCCGGATGGCCCTGTACATCTTGGTGAACCCCTGATGGCCCGCCAATGGTGAATCATGAGAGGCATGGAGTATCTTCTCCTTGGGCTGAGATCCCTCAGTCAAGAAGATCCGATCCCTGTAATAGATGACCTCATCTGCCACCCTGTATCTGCTATCTGCTACCTGTCCATCCAACACCTCGCATGCAAATCTATCCTTGGAATACTCAACCAGTAGTCGAGCCTTCCAATCGGCGTCCAAGCTCATGAGGGATAATGTGGCTGGTCTACGGGAAAGGGCATCTGCTACCACATTGTTCTTCCCTTTGACATACTCTATGTCAAAATCGTAGGCCTGGATCTTGCTGATCCACTTCTGCTGCCTCTCCTGTAACTGCTTCTGCTCCAGAAAGTACTTCAGGCTGTTATGATCTGTCCTGACTCTGAATCTGCCGCCTACCAAGTACTGCCAGAATTTGGCCAATGCATGCATGATGGCCAACATCTCCTTATCATAGATAGGATAAAGTCTCTCATGTGGAAGGAGCTTCCGGCTCTCGAATGCAATCGGATGACCCTCCTGCATCAAAACTGCTCCAATCCCTTCCCCTGATGCATCGCACTCCAGGATAAAGCGCTGAGTAAAATCGGGCAATGCCAGCACCGGACAACTACTCATCACCTCCTTGAGCTTATCGAAAGCTCGCTGGGCGGTATCCGTCCAACTGAATGCCCCCTTCCTCGTCAGCTCTGTGAGGGGTGCAGCAAGCTGTGAGAAGCCCTTGACGAACTTCCTGTAGTAAGTACAGATACCAATGAACCCTCTACACTCTGTCACATTCCGCGGCTCTGGCCAGTCTCTGATAGCCGGATCTTCTCGTCATGGACTCGCACTCCGTCCACTCCTATGATGTGTCCCAAATACAACATCTCTGTCAACCCAAACTCACACTTGGAGAGTTTGGCAAAGAACTGCTGCTCCTCCAGAATGCGCAAGACTGTCTCAATGTGCTGGAGGTGCTCCTCCCAGGTCCTGCTGTATATGAGAATATCATCAAAGAAAACTAGCACGAACTTCCTCAGATGATCCCTGAAGATATGGTTCATGCAAGACTGAAAAGTGGCAGGTGCATTAGTCAGTCCAAATGGCATAACCAGAAACTCAAAGTGCCCATAATGACACCTGAAAGCAGTCTTGGGAATGTCCTGTTCCCTCATGCGTATCTGATGGTACCCGGACCTCAAATCAATCTTTGAGAAGAATCGTGCTCCTCTCAGCTCGTCCATCAACTCATCGATCCTGGGAATGGGGTACCTGTTTTTCAAAGTCTTCTTGTTCAGAGCTCTGTAATCAATGCACATGCGTAATGTGCCATCCTTCTTCTTCACCAGCACTACTGAAGAAGCGAAAGGACTGGTGCTGGGTCGAATGTGTCCAAGGGCCAGCAGCTCCTTAATGGCCCGCTCTATCTCATCCAGATAGGCCTTGGGATGCCGATAAGGGGTGGTGATCACGGCCTGTATCCCCTGCTCCAACTCGATCGTGTGCTCAAACCCCCGATCAGGTGGCTGTCCTGGTGGAATGTCTCCAAAAACTACTGCATACCTGTCGAGAAGAGTCTGTAGATCAGGGTGCACCGCCCTACCTGTATCTACTATCTCTGAAGCCCGCAGCTCGACTGCCCACTCTATGTCTCCTCTGCGGAATGTCGCATCCATGCTGTGTGCTGATACTGTCTGGGGCGGATATGTGTTCTGGCCTCGAATCTTCTCATGCCTCCCCGTCTTGGGATCATCCCACTCCATTTCTAAGGCTTTCCAATCTGTTGTGACCTTTCCCAGAGTGATAAGCCACTGCACTCCCAATATCACATTGGTGTCCGGAATGTCCACCACAAAGAAGTGATCAGTCAAGGTATAGGTGCCCATCGTCACTGATAACTCTGGTACATATCGAGCACAAGCCATGGTCTGATCTCCTGGGACCAAAACAGAAAACCCATCAAAGCTCTCCGTGGGTATGCCTCTCCGTGCGACCATCTGGGCATCGATGAAATTGTGGGTGGCCCCACTATCAACTAGAACTGAGACACGCTGTCCCCGCACTGTCCCACGTACGCGCAATGTCAGATACTTGGGGACTCCTCGTAATGCTGCTAGAGCTCCCCCAGTAGGTGCAAATGATGCCTCTCTTGCATCGGGTGGCGGAGGCGGTAAAGCACTCTGCGCTGCATAACACTCTCCTGCCTCCTCATCATCCAACTCATCCTCTTCTCCATTGCCCTCGGAGAAGACCTCTATGAAATGTGCCTTCCCTGCTGTGCACTTGTGTCCTGGTGCCCATGGCTCCTGGCAGGTGAAGCACAATCGCTTCCGTCTCAGCTCTCTCCTAGCCTCATCATCATACTGTCCTCGTCCGGGATTCGCCTTGGGAGGCGGAACCCTCGTGTCCTTACCCTTAGGCTGAAAAGCCTGTCTCTGGGGATAAGGTGGCCGAGTCCTAGGCAAGACATCTTGTAGGTCACGGGCCCTACTGATAGCATCCTGAAGGGTAGCCGGTTTGTTCGACCGAACTAGACCACGAAGTGGTTCTGACAGCCCATCTACAAACATCGTGATCAACCGAGCTGCTGATATGTCAGGTACCATCACTGAAACCCTCAAAAAGTCTGAGATGTACGCCTCTGCACTACCTGTTTGTTTGAGCTTGGTCAGCTCGAGGAAAGGCTGATCCGGGTCCTTCTGATCAAAACGTTTCACCACCCTCCTGGTGAACTCAGCATATGTAGTCACTGTGGAATGCCCCAGTGTTGTCAACCCATGAAACCACCAGTTCTGGGCCTCACCCTCTAGATGTAATGCGGCCATCTTAATGGCCTCCCTCTCTGGCATCTGGTTAAGCTGAAAATAGAGGTCTAGTTTCTCCACCCAAGACCTGGCTGTAGTCTTTGGTGACCCATCAAACATCGGCAAATGAAATTTGCTGGCTGCACGGTTACTATCACGGTGGGAGCCCCGTCCCTTATTTCGATCATGAGGCTTACCGCCGCTTCGGAACTGCAGATATTGATTGAAAGGGAGAGCATCCATGAATTCCTGTCCCATGCTTCGCCAATCTGCAAACCAAACTGCATGAAGATCGGGACCCTCATCTCTTGATGCCGTTTGCTCCACTTCCTCTACCGGGAAAGTAGGCATGGTAGGTCGCGTGTCCATGGAATCGGTCTTCTGCGCTGTCCCAATGGGAATAGCATCTGGTATGCAACTAGACGCTCCCGATCCTTCCCCTACCTGAAAGACTCTAAGGGGTTCTTTCTGCGTCCCTTCTGCAACCTTCTTAGTTACCTCCTGCATGAATGCATCCATCTTTGCATCCATCCTCTCAGTCAACTTCTCCGTCCATTTTGACAATATGGCCTCCATTGGATTCCTCTGTTCTGCCTCTGAATCAGAATCGCTTCCCCCGAGGAGAGTGGGGCGACCCCTAGGTGCCATAGATTGCTAGCACCACAGGCTGAGCCAGATCTAAGCTTTGATACCACTGTAATATCCCCAAAGGGGAATAACCAGTAATATAACAGAAATATACCAGACAGATATAGAAAATGCAATGCTGAACCAGATCACTGAATCATGACACATGTAATACCAGAAACTGAGCCATTTTATTAATCAGAAGGTACATAGAGAGGAGTACAAATAAATCAGAAACAGTGCACCTATCCTTGCCCTAGGCAAGTGATGACCCTCTCATACAAGGAAATGGCTGCAATAAGGACAGCGTCCTAGCTGCTCTGGAGATGAACTGCGCTGGTACTGGGGCTGATCTCTGACTGCAAACCCTCTCTACTGGAAAACGCTGTCTCTGCTAGTGACAGCGCAGAAACAGGTGAAGCACAAGGCCCTCAATCCTTCAGACAGATGAACCTGCTATAGAATGCTGGAAACGCTGATGAGCCCCTCTCACAATAGCCTGCTCCTCAGAACTGCGTTTCTCCTGATGGATCTGATGAGCCCTCTCACAATAGCCTGCTCCTCAGAACTGCGTTTCTCCTGATGGATCTGGAGCCTCCAATCAGATCTGCGTCCTTCCCTTCCTGATCTGCGTCCTCCAATATCAGATCTGATGCCAAACCCTCAGATCTATACTAGATCTGGAACTATCTCCTCAGATCTACAGCCTCTAGGGCTAGATCTGGTGTTATTCCTTCAGATCTGGGCTAGATCTATCAATATCTCCTCGGATCTGTCACTCCTCCAGCTGGATCTAGTACTAAACCTCCAGATCTGCAACATACAATACTAGATCTGCAACATACAAGACTAGATCTGCAAGATCTATCCTTCCCACAACTGGATCTAGCAATAAACCTTCAGATCTGCAACCCTTACCTCCCGAGAAATGGACGGCGTCCTCACTCTAAGACTAAACCATTCCCTTACCGCCTCCCAAGCAGCGTTTCTACTGCCGAGGCCCGACCCGTCCCTCCTGGGACGACGTCCTCCCCTCTGGCCACGGCGTCCTCGCGGATGAGGCAGGCGTCCTTCTCCTTCAAGAATCGCGTCCTTCTCCTCTTCCTCTGCGCGGCCCACAGAGGGCTTCCTCTCCTGAGATATGCTTGAGAAGTGCTGTTGCTTCAGCTGGCTGAGCTGAAAAGCCTTTCAGGAACAAACCTCATCGAGGCGGGCACTCGAAGTCCCCCGAAGCTAAGGGTGAAACCAGAAATAACCTTACCAGGGCAGGCACTCGAAGTCCCCGAGGCTAAGGGTGAGATCTCCGACCGGAGACACTCGTGCACTAAACAGTGCTGCAGACCGACTAAACAACCGGCGTGCTGAAGCAGACAAGAGTCCAACTATCAATAAGAATATCAAATCATGAATGATCAAATGAGGTGAGAGCCTCTCCTTTTATAACACCAATCTCCCTCCAAAACTCAACTCACCCTGGATCTGCGCAGTTTACCTTGGGTTAACCTTATGTCTCCTCCATCATATCCACGTGGACCCCCAAGGCCCCCTCTCTAAGTTACAACGTCAAGCTACTAGGAAAAAGAACACTTTATTATAAAGTGAGGTGACTAAAGTGAGGTGATCCCTCTTATTTCTCACTTTATTTATTATTCCTATCTAAAGCAGCAAAATAACACAAAAATGCAATATTCCAATTAGCAAAGCTAATTGGGAATATTACAACTTCTCTGTAATTACAGGAAACGTATCACAGATATTTATTTCAGAATTGCAGTGGGCTAACCTCGCATTACTTAGAAGGTATCTTTGCTTTATTCCCTGTACTTAATCTCTGTGATCCGAACCTTTTTGGTTGCAGACTTGTCCGCAATCCTTATCTGCATTCATATGCTTCCTGTATCCGTACTTGAAATCTTCCTTTTCATCCGCAGAGTAATCTTGTGTATATCTGCATGAGGTTCAGTGTTTATTCGCTAGTCTTCTTTCTTAAAAACAATCTGCAAACTGTCTTAAATTTTTCGGTAATTTCAGAGGAATCCACACTCAAATTGCTTGCCTTTTGTCCACACGAACAGGGGTATATATATTGGTAATAGCTCAGCATTTAGGCCGACCTGTCTTTAGGCTTGTAGGCCAACTTCAACAACTTTATAATAACTTCTTTTTCCAGCATTTGACAGAGTTCGGTTTGTAGGCAATTCTTCCATAAACTCTTGGATGTGATATGAGGCTTATGACAAGATCTGGAGCATATACTGATGACAGATTCCTTCATATATATACATGACACTTAACTATATTATATGCCTAGAAGACTTAACCTAGTAGACATCAAGAAGAAGTCTATCTACATAATAAAAATCTTGCTCATGAAACCCATGAAGCAAGTACACCAAAAATACATTTTATTATCTTTGACATCTTCTTTACATGTATTCATAATTACATAGTCAATATGAAGACCGACCTAGTTACACTTTTCAACAGGAATGAGGGGCAATCCTGGGCCACATATTGGGGTTCTAGGGTAGCTAGAAAAAGGGAAGCCCACACTTGGGTATATAATGTGTAGGAGAGAGAAATCGTGGTACATGAGGTGCCCCAACCTTGATTTTTCCACCCTTCTTTATATGCCTTTTGCCTTGTATGAATTTTCTTTAATTAACTGCTTGGGACTCAAAGGACAAGAGCATGATGTGTAAGATATAGCAGTGATTACACCTTTTTAGGTAGGGCAGTTTATTGCACTCCAAGGGCTGGGACAACCATGGATTCTTGAATGATAAAGGAGGCTCATCTAGGGCCTATGGAATCAGTGTGATGACCATGGGTATGGGGTAGAGCTCATGTATTGGCTTTTTCCCACGTGCTAATTATTTTTATCCCGACCCTCTTTTGCATTTTGTGGTACAATTTCCTGTTGAATGTGGCCATTTATGCTTTTACTTTTTCTTTTAGCTGCTTCAACCTCTAGGGCATCATTCCAGACCTGATCCAAGGTGGGGGCAAGGGGATAGGGAGTCTGACCCTATGTGGACCCAAAGAGGCAATGTGGACCCAGGAGGGAGAAATGATGAATAGGGGTATAGTGAGTGGAAAGGGAGTAATATATGCGGATAAAGGAGCGAGACCACAAATCCAAAGTCGAGGTTTCCCAAGTAGTACCACCCTAGAACCAAATGGTCAATAAAGCAAATCCCACGAGACTAAGATCCAAGGGTAACATCAAAAAGAGATCAAGGGGATAGGAGCACAAACTAAGCCCACTCTTTCCGCCAAGTCCCCCCATCAATCCATGCCTAGAAGTGTCCATGATAAGTAAACCCAATACTCAATTACCAAAAGACAAGAAATACCTTTAGATTCGGGGGGGGCAATTTCAAACATACGATCAATGTAGATAAGTGAGGGACCACATGGCTGGCTCAGGTGGCGGAGAAATGGCACAATGAGCTAGTTGAGGGCGGCAAGAGGTTGCTGGCTACCGACTGAGGTCCACCATGGAGAAAAATTTCTCCTAGGGATATCAACCACGAAGTGGTGGGTAACAGGCCCATAGTAACCAAGGTGATGGCCATGGATAAAGGGTAGAGATGATGTTTTAGCTTTTTCCCACATGCTAAATTTGTATGTCTCGTCCATCTTGTACATTTTGTGGTACATTTCCTATTGAGGGTGGCCAAATTATGTTTTTTATTTTCTTTTTAGCTGCATCAACCTTTGGGGCATCGTTCCGGGCTTGACCCAAGGTGTGGACAAGGGAAGGGGGAGGCTAACCTTATGTGGACCTAGTGGACACATGTGGACCCGGATGGGAAAATGGATCAATGGCGGTAAGATGAGCGGAAAGGGAGCAATGTAGGTGGTATCGGGAAGTGGGACCACACAACCAAAATCGAGATTTCCCATGTAGTGCCAACCCAAAAGCCAAGTGGTCACTAAAGGAGATCCCATGGGACTAGGATACAGGGGTAACCATGAAATCGGGCAATGAAGACAAGAATACAAGCTTAACCCACTCTTTCCACCAAATCCCCCCACCAATCCATGTCCAAAAGTGCCCACGACATGTAAGGAAAATTACTCAACTATACCAATGAAAAGCCATACCTTTGGGGTCGGAAGGCCCACCTTCAAACATACATTCATGACAAGTGGTTGAGGGACCACATAGTTGGCTCGGGTGGTGGAGAAAATGGCACATCGAGCTATTTGGCAGCTTCAAGGGGTTGTTGGCTGCCAGCTGAGGACCATCTAGGAGAAAACTTTTCTCTTGTATACACTATCCACAGGTGGTGGGTAACAAGCTTGAAGTAGATAAGGGATCGAGAAATTTAAAATTATTAAAATTCTCTCCGGTTTGTAGTTTTCCCTACAAGCTAAGTATCACTCCTTCTTGCCAATCGCATTCACAATCTGCGGGGACCATTCTATTTCTGGAAATTGTTCCTTCGTGGTAACAGGACTCATGTCGTGGAAGGATGTCGATCCCTAGACAATTTTCAAGAGGTGGTGTTGCAACAGCTGCAGAGTGAAAGCAAGTTCGACCAGCAGCCAAAACACCATGCGTGTGAAAAGAGACAAGCAAGTGGGTCGTGGCTGCAACGTCACATGGAAAGGGGTCGCAATCAATGAGTCAGGAGACGCAAAGTATCAACACTCAACAACAAAGATTAAGTCGTTGTATGGGTTGTTGAATATTTAGACAATCGACATATGGGTTGTGTTAGTGCTTATCAAAGGAGCTAGTATGAATTGAATCTAATTCTCGTCTCAATGGCATGAGTTACAATTGGGTCGTGAGCAACAATTTCAATCGAATGTCAAATTTACATGTGAATGCCTGTGACCTATGCGATTTGACTGGGGTCGAGGTACTGATGTGGCTCTCTTGCGTATCGACTCTTTATCATAGCTAGGTGTTGTGCATTCCATACGATGCTTAATTGAATGTTGATTTATGTGCAAAGGAACAATCTGATAGCAGAGATTGTTAGTTTTTGTACAATCAAATGGTGTTTTGGTCTCAGAACTTTGTGGAGAGGAAAAAACAAGAATTCTCCAAAATGTAAAATTTTCAAGAGGAAAATATTTCTGCAATACTTGGTTTATTTCTCCTACTTATGAGATAAGTTATTTACAGATGCGTCAGTAAATTTTGAAATAAACACATTTGCAAATCTTCACTATTGTTAAGAGCATAAGAACAGAAAGATAATTTACACAAGTAGCACAATAGAAACAACCACATGAACACAGTTGTTTTTGGACAATTGTCCCTAGAAAAACTCAACATGGGAAAACTGGTGCAGCAGATGAGGGTTTTATATTTATCTTCAATAATGGAAAGTACATTTACAAGAGTCTGATGAACAAAGAAAAATTTGCAAACAGCTGACTGAATTTTCTAGACCTTCCAGATAAATTTCGAACCCTCGAGGTGACCTCCTTCACCCTCTGCGTCATCCAGCGTGAGAGCTCTGCGCAGTCCCTCTCTGGACTGCGTGATTCTGTGTGGAGGGGTTCTTGCTGCTGATCAACTCACCCTTCCCTTCATCCTCCTATCTTCTGCTTCCCGATAACTGACTCCTCCCTCCTTCTGCTTCTGCAACCCTGCCTCTACAAACTCACCCACTGAAATTGAATTCTCTTGCTTCAGAATCGATTTCCTTCGAGTACTGAGAGTGTCCCCGGCTTGATTTCCAAATGGCCCTCAAGTCTCTTCTTATAGTCTTCTCGATGATGAATCAACGACCAAGATTATATTGTTAATCAATGGCTCAAATTAAAAGTTGACTTGATCTTCGTTTTCTAAAAGATTCACACTCTGCTCCATTGATACCTTTTAATTATTTAATTTCCCTAAGTTTGAACTTAGGGTCTGCATCAAAATAATTAATTATTTTAATAAAGCCATATCCGAGTGGAATTTCCACAAACGATTTCTGGGTTCTCTGGATAACTAATGTCCAAGCCTCTCTACTAAAAATGAGACTTAGAACACTTTCCGATGCTATAGAAATCAACACTCCCTCTTAGCAAGGAAAGTGTTTAAGCAGGATACCGTTGTACTGCTCTGACTCTATAGGACCTGTTGTGCTGATGTTGCCCTGACTGCTACCCCTCATCTCTGCGCTGCTGCTTTCTGTACTATTGCACTGCTACTGTAGCATCCGTACTGCAACTCCATATTTCTTTGAAGACCACCCTTTCCTCTAATGGAAGGGGTTCTCGATCATCCCCATCTTTTCTCTGAAGTAAGTGAACTTGATCTTACTTAGAGCCTTTGTGAGGATATCTGCCACATGTTCCCCTGTAGGAGTGTATCTCAACTGCACAGCTCCCCATTGGACATTGTCCCTGATGAAGTGGCACTGAATGTCAATGTGTTTCGACCGATCATGAAACACAAGATTCTCAGAGAGCTTAATGCAACTCTGATTATCACACATAATCCTAGTCGGTTCCATCCTTTTCTTGAGTAGGTTCAATCGCAATTTACGAATCCATATGGCATCACACGAAGTTGTGCTAGCTTCCATGTATTCTGCCTCGGCTGAACTTAGTGCCACAGACTTCTGTTTTCTGCTGCACTAGGAGGTCATTCCTGATCCGAGACTAAAACAGTACCCACTGGTACTCTTCCGATCTGTTGTGCTTCCAGCCCAATCTGCATCTGTAAACCCACTCAACTGGACCTCATTGCCCTTGGTGTACTTCAATCCATACTCGATTGTCCCTTTCAGATAGCTGAGAACATGCTTGGCTGCTGCCCAGTGAGCCCTCCTTGGTTCCACCATGAATTGATTGAGGGTATTCACCGCAGAACAGATGTCAAGTCTAGCATTGACCAGATACATCAATGATCCAATGAGTTGCCTATACAAGGTGGGATCAGCCTCATCATCCTCTGTTGTGTCTAACTTCTTCTAGTTAGTAATCATAGGCATGGCCATGGGTCTACAGTCTTCCATCTGAAATCTCTTCAAAATTTCTATAGTATATCTTCCTTGGCCCAAGAAGATTTCCCCCTTCTGCTGCCATACTTGTAATCCAAGAAAATAGTGCATCTGCCCCAGATCCTTCATGTCAAATTTTGTAGCCAGATTCCCCTTGCAATCCTTTGAGCATGGATGATCCAGTAAGAAACAGATCATCCACATATAATACCAGAATTAACAGCTCATCCCCTACTCTTAAGTAGTAGAGATTGGGATGTGCGTCACTCTTGACGAATCCCATCTTCTGCAAGTAGCTATCAATTTGCCATACCATGTCCTAGGGGCTTGTTTCAACCCGTACAAGGCTTTCTTGAGCCTGCAAACATGAGTCTTCTGCTCATGCATCTCGAAGCCCTCTGCATATTCTATGTACACTTATTCCTCTATTACCCCATTCAAGAATGTTGTCTTGACATCCATCTAGTGAATTTCCCATCCCATCTGCACTGCCAGAGAGATGACGAATCTGATAGAGTGTAGCAAGCTACAGGAGAGAAGGTTTTCTCATAATCAATTCCTTCCTTTTGAGCATACCCCTTAGCTAAAAATCTGGCCTTGAACTTCTCTACGCTGCCATCTACAGCATATTTGATCTTGTAGATCCACCTGGATCCTACAACTGATCTGTCCTGTGGTCTAGGGACTACTTCCCAGACATCGTTTGTCATGATGGAGCTATACTCCTCCACCATGGCATCCACCCACACTTGATGTTGAGCTACTTCCCGAAAGCTGGAAGGTTCTCCAACCTAAGCTACCAGTGCTTGATATCTGTCAGGTTGCTTTCGTACCCTCTTCCCAACTCTAGGGGTTCCAACAAATTCTTCTGCGTCCCTCAGAATTTGTTGAAGTTCTCTTCTCGGTCTCCCATCAGTGGTGGGCGGTCTTACCTGTTCTTCTTCGGAGGAACTCTCCTCAGAATCATTGTGCCTTGGATAGGGACCTGACCTATCCTCTATAGGTCATTCAGGCTGCACAAGTGGATCTTCCTCAATCTGCGTATCTGTGGCCATTTCTCGAGATTTCCTGAAGGCTCTTTCCTCCAAAAATTTCACATCCCTTCTAACCACGATTTTCCTGCTTTCTAGAATATAGATGCGATATGCCTTTGCATTCTCGCTATAGACCATCAAAAAACCCTTTTTCTACTGTTTGATCCATCTTCTTTCTCTTTTCATCTAGAACGTGGCAGTACACCATGCTGCCAAATATCCTGATGTGGCCCACTTATGGCTTACTACCTGTGAACACAATCTCGAGAGTTACCTTTCCCAAGGCTCTATTGGGAACTCTGTTTTGAATATATACTGTTGTATTGCAGGCTTCTGCCCATAAGAATTTGAGCAAATCTTGGTCATATAACATTGCCCTTGCAGCTTCCATTATGGTCTGATTCTTCCGTTCTGCAACTCCATTTTGCTCTGGATTGTATGGAGTTGTCCATTCTCTCTTGATGTCTTCCCTTGCGCAGAAATTTGTGAAGTCTTTATCGATATATTCTCCACCATTATCTGACTGCAACTTCTTGATCTTCTTTTCTGTAGATTTCTCTACCAATACTTTTAAATCTCTGAATCGACCAAAAACGTCATCTTTGGTTTTCAAAAAATAGATCCAAGTTTTCCTGGAATGATCATCAATGAAGGTGACAAAATAGTTTGTCCCACTCAAAGTAGTTGTGGACATTGGACCGCAAACGTCAGAGTGTATTAACTCTAATACACCTTTGGCTTTGTTGCTACTTCTTGGAAATGTTGCCTTAACGTACTTTCCTAATACGCATCCTCTGCAAACTTCGTCTTTCTTCGTGCTAAGCTCAGGAGCCCCTATGACAGTATTTTTGAGAATTCCTAAGGCTCCATGATGTAGATGCCCCATCCTTCTATGTCATAATTCATTCAGATCTCCGTCGTCTGTACTACCAATCAGGGCCACCGGAGATTCAAGCTGGAGCTTATATAGCTTGTGACTCCTTACTCCAATTTGTGCCTTTTTGCTCCAGTTAGGGTGTTTGCCATACACCTTATCTCTAATAAAGTATATATCATAACCCTTGTTCTGAAGTTGAGACACTGATAGTAAATTGATCCCCAACCCTGGTACATGCAGAACATTTGTGGCTCGAATCTTGCTGCCATCTTCGGTCTGAAAAGTTACGGTACCTCTTCCTATGGGGGTACATTTTGCCTTGTTTCCCATAGTTATCTAGAAATTCATCTATTCTTCTTGGTAGCTCGAGAAACATTCTCAAACCCCCGTCATATGAGCAGATGCCCCACTGTCAATATACCAAACACTTGGAGGAGCTATGCTTGACACACAAGCAAGATCCTCCTCTAGTCTGGATGCCAGTACTTTCATGGTGTGTTCTCTCTGCATTTCTGCGTGCTCTAGAGGACTGCGTGAGTCCCTTAGACTACTTAAACCCTTTGCGTGACTGCGTGAGTCCATGACTGATCCTCCCTCTCTGCTTTTAGCCCTTTTCTTTGATACCATGTGAAATTTTCAAGAGGAAAATATTTTTGCAATACTTGGTTTATTTCTCCTACTAATGAGATAAGTTATTTACAGATGCTTTAGTAAATTCTGAAATAAACACATTTGCAGATCTTCACTATCGTTAAGAGCATAAGAACAAAAAGATAATTTACAAAAGTACCACAATAGAAACAACCACATGAACACAGTTGTTTTTGGACAATTGTCCCCAGAAAAACCCAATGTGGGAAAACCGGTGCAGCAGATGAAGGTTTTATATTTATCTTCAGAAATGGAAAGTACATTAGATTCTAATGAGCAGAGAAAAATTTGCAAACACCTGGCTGAATTTTCTAGACCTTCCAGACAAATTTCGGACCCTCGGGGTGACCTCCTTCACCCTTTGCATCATCCAGCATGAGAGCTCTGTGCAGTCCCTCTCTGGACTGCGTGATTCTGCGTGGAGGGGTTCTTGCTGCTGATCAGCTCACCCTTCCCTTTATCCTTCTGTCTTCTGCTTCCCGATCACTGACTCCTCCCTCCTTCTGCTTCTGCAACCCTGCCTCTACAAACTCACCCACTGAAATCGAATTCTCTTTCTTTAGAATCGATTTCCTTCGGGTACTGAGAGTGTCCCTGGCTTGATTTCCAAATGGCCCTCAAGTCTCTTCTTATAGTCTTCTCGCTGATGAATCAACAGCCAAGATTATATCGTTAATCAATGGCTCGGATTAAAAGCTGACTTGATCTTCATTTTCTAGAAGATTCACACTCTTCTCTATTAATACCCTTTAATTATTTAATTTCCCTAAGTTTGAACTTAGGGTCTGCATTAAAATAATTAATTATTTTAATAAAGCCATATCTAAGTGGAATTTTCACAAACGATTTCTGGGTTCTCTAGATAACTGATGTCCAAGCCTCTCTACCAAAAATGAGACTTAGAACACTTTCTGATGCTATAGAAATCAACACAAAACCCATAAATCGTTTCTGGAAATTCCACCTAGAGCTGGCTCAATTAAATTAATTGACCATAATCAAAAATTTCATAAGTCTAACTTAGAAAAAATGGTTAATTAATACGAATTAATTGAGAAAGGTGTGAATTATCTAGAAACACACACGGATCGACTTAGAGATAATCTCAACCATCGATTAAGTTTTAATCGTGATCGTTGGAGTCCCAACTGGAGATTATAAAAAGAGGTCGACGAGTAGATGGAGAAACACACTCAGTAAGCGAGTTCCTTTGGCAAATCGAGCTAACCAGTTGCAGAGATCGAGCAACGGAGAGAAGTTCGAACCAGAAGAGCACACAAGTGAGAGGACACATTGCAAATACTCAGTGATCTAGACAGTTCGATGCTCCAGTGTAGGTGATTAGCAGGACAAATAGATACTCCAGTGTAGGTGATTAGTAGGACAGATCGAGTAGCAAGTGTCAGAGGGGCAAAAGGCAGTGATCCGAAGGAATGATTTCTAGTTCCAGAGAGGCAGTAACAAGAGACTGAAGTATTCCACGGCGCAACTAGCACAAAACAGCCGCAAGGGTCGCGCAAAGTTTTCTGACGAGTCGCACATTAGGGTCGTGCGAGTTTTCGCAGTACATCTGCGAGGATCGCACGGGTTTTCCTAGCATAGCCGCGTAGATCACCAAAAGAAAAAGCGGCTTGCGCATGGGTTGGACGGCCAGCGTTCAGAGGGAGACAAAGGTCGGGGTTTGTTTGTGGAGGGAGAGAATTTTCTCTCCAAATATTTTTCTCAGATTCTTGCTGGTTGGATAGCCAGCTGGGCTTCCAAAGGTTGTGTTAATCGCTTGCCGCCTACACCTACCTACAGTTAGTGGGAAAAGCCTTCAACCCCACAGGTGTGGTTGGTGGCAAGGAACTCAGAGAAGGGGCTGTCACCTATTCCCAACTCTCTCCGTTTAAGCTATCTCCTAGGTTAGCTAAGGGGGGTGGTCCCTAAGGGAAAACTAAGTTAAAGATGTGAGATTTCTAGGAGAATTGATTAGAAGGAATTACTTATCAAAGATGACTTGATTTCCAATATGTAAACAAGCATATAAGTATATGAGCAATATTCAATGACGTGTTCAAAATATAGACCAGTGCTTTAAAGTAGATAACAAATGCTTGCTCAAAAATAAAAATCAAGATATAATGACAGTAATCCCACAAAGGAAGTGTTAGACCAAGATCACAATATGCAATTAAATTTGCAACATCAAATAATGGTATTTGCCAATGAAACGAGATATATCAATTATCCATAAGCATAATGATCATTAAAATGACAACATAAACTGAAATTGTATGTAGAAGCAAATTTCCAAGTACCATAGAATTAAACTTGTTGCAAAATTTAAGGAATTTAAAAATGCTTGCATCGAAGTGCTTCTTGAGATAATATTTGCACGTGAATCTTTTAAAACGTCAAGATAGCAAAAGAAAATTTGGGAACTTTGCAAGTAAATGTGATGAGATAGTGCTCTTGGTTTATTTTATTAATTAGTTCTAAAGCAATGTTACAATTGAACTCCTATCCCCAGACCTCACCCTCGCCCGAAATTCGGATCTCACGATGAGGAGTCCATAGGGGTGGAGGGTCCCTAATGTCTATACAACCAACTTAAGTTGGAGGTTAATTTTTAGAGACGCAAGTCTAGCATGCAAAGTGAAATGCCTAAATGATATGGAAATGAATTTGCAAGTGCTATGCTTCTTTATTTGTAGTATATTGTGAAACTTATCCAAATGAGGAGTAGATCACAAAACATAAGTGATGGCAAATGAGATTGCAATTTAGGAAATTTAAATGACTATGTGATCTAAGCAATTAACGAAATGAACATATGAGTTATTCACATGCAACTAGACTAGATTAGCAAACGAAATGATGAATGCAAGTGATTTAGTTTGAGAAAATTAAAAGAAAAACTAAGCAAAAGAAAGTTACCCACTCAAGAAGATTTCCTCCCTCTAAATGAGTAGGTGAGATACCATGGGAAAAACTTCCCAAGCTCCCTCAAGAACAGTTAGCTTCTTTATTAATGAAAATGAGGCCCTCTTATAGAAATGAGGGGATTGGGAAGAGCTTACAATATGCGTTTTAAATTTGCTCTTTCCCAAAGTTACAAGTGTAAGATTTTAAAAAAAATTACTTGTGAAATGTTTACAAAGTAAAGGCTTAAAGCCTTGAGGTGAATGGCGGTTACAATCCCTCAAAAGAATGAGGCTTTAGAAGAGAGGTGAATTAAGAAGGCGGAACTTGGATTTGAGGTTCCAAACGGAAGAGTGTTCCTTAGCCTAAGCTTTAGCTCCCTTTCTTCAAAACTTAGATTGCTTCCAAGCACACCTACAGGCAAACAAGCAACAGAGTTAGCATGCAAAAGAAATATCGCTGAAATATGTGAGAGGAAATCACATGCATGCGAAAGAAAAAGTTAGAAACTCAATGCAAGTATAAAATACACTTTGTGTTACAAATTCCCTCACTAAGAACAACTTGAAAAAAGTTGATTTAGTGAGTGAGAATTAGGATTTAAACCCAATAACTTAGCCTCAAATGCTAGATAAAATAGATATGCGCACAAATGAGAGAAGAAATATATGAAATTTTTTTTAGAGATGGAATAGAAGCAAAAGGCTCATGAAACCCCCTTTTAAATAAATCTCTTGATGTCTTATGAGATGTTGGCTTGAACAACTTGTGAGACCTCTGATATCCTTGGAGCTGACTTATTCGAACCGAAGAAGTCTTCACACTCCAATGGACTTGGCAACCTGTCCTTTGAACACACAAATTTCTGCAAACCAATTGTTAGTGCAAAAGAAACTTGGCATATAGAGGCCACGTTGAGCTTATCATTTTATCGAAAATAACAAGCTACAACAAGAACGCAAAACATACCAAGTCCAAAGGAGATCTGAGATAGCTACAAATCTCCCCTCCCTAGACAATAGTGCCTTCAGGCAAATGCAAAGAAAAACAACTAGATTTCGATAAATAACAATATCAAATGAAACAAGTATACCTCATCAACCAAAGAATGCACCACAAGAGAAGCTAGTAACCCCAAAGACTTTTCTTTATTCAGCTCAATAACAATTTCGGCATAATAACAATAAGCATAAGCTTCAAAAATCCACCCTTACAATGAGAGCCCAAGGCTCATTTAAATAGAATGATGGGAGCAAATCCCAATGAAAAAATCAAATGACAAGTGTAGCAATGGAGATAATCCCAATGTAAAACGAATTTGCACAAGTGGCATAAGAACTGTCCAAGTGGAACCAACTGCTGTAGGTGACTGTTGTAGGTGGCTTCCAAAATGGGCAGCGTACACTTCTAACTGCCTGTGCATATTATTATGTCCACAAAACCTTCCACAAATCTGATCCTTAACTGCTGCATATTTACTACTAACCACAGCTCCAAACAAATCTGCGTATTAGCTTTTGATTGGCTGCCTCTAATCAACACGTACATGCTGTAGTAGACTGCTGTGATAAATATTTTTAGCTGGCAGCGTGGAGGTGTAGTGGAGTCTAAGGCGTAGACAGTGATCACAAAAACTTTAGTTAACCTCTCTTGAAATTCCATCAAAGTCTACGTTGATTTTATTTTGGAGACAAACATGAGTTAGTGGGGGACAAAGTCTGACGCATGTAGTAGTCTGTCCTCCACTAAATTCTTAGCAAAATACGTGTTGAAGGAGATGCCAAACTAGGCTACGTATGATGCTCTTTTTGACTGGTCCTTCGATTTTTTTTTAAGTGGGGGACAAGTGGGAAGCAAGGTCTGTCCTATGTGGCAGCCTTGTCCCCCTTTAACTTTCTCAAATTTTTTATTTTTTTTAACCTTCTCAAATGCTCTTTATACTGACTTTTACGACCGCTGAGTGGATAATTCGAAACTCTGTTGAGTTCTTGTTGACTTGGCCCACTCATGGTGATGAAGTGGTTGCCATGTCATTCACTTTGTCCCCCTCTAATTTCAATGTGCACCCACATGTTGAAATAAATAGAATTATTTGAACTCTAGCCATACTTAATATTTCAACGCTGCCTTTTGAACTCAACGTGGGCCCTCTTTGACTTGATTTGACTTTGAATAGAGTTGTGCTTCATGTGGTGGGCCCCACATGGCTGCCACATCATTTTTGACCTTCACTGAATCTGCCATGTCAAAATTTTGACTTATTTTGACTTTGGAAAATTTTCCAAATTTTTCCAATTATGAATTTTTTTGAATTTTTTCTCATTTTTTCCACTGGCATTAGGAAAATTGGCTTTTGAGGGACCATAAGTCGTCTTTTGACCCTCAAAGTGGGTCCTAGGATAATGCTGGGTCTCTGAGGATGAATTTTGACTGGTCACACGCCCCAGACATTTCCGAAGACCACTTATTTACATCATTACATAGAAAATAATTAAAAAATCCCATTTTGCGGGAAATTTTTAATTATTAAAAAATCCTACTTAGACCTAGTCAAATTCCGCGAAATTTCAGAGATGACCTAGCATGGTAATATACATCGACTCTAGACACTAAGATGTGTTAGGGGCTCAACCTTCAAGCCGTCACCCCGGCTTTGGGGTAATGCAATGAGTGAAAAAACCTAGAAAATTATTCGCCGCTAAAAAGAAGGAATAATTAACCAAGTAAAAAAACACTCCAAGGTGTACTCGCTTGCTGATCGAGTCCCGACATCCTAGGCCTGTTACAAGGCTTTATTCATCATGCTAGTGACATTTATACAATATCCCCGAAGGGCTGCGGAATCTGAAGACTGACGAAGAAAATGATGAGAAGAAGAAGTAGAGTTTAAAAACTCTGTTGAACATGATGATATCTGATGATATCTGCTGGCACAAGTGTCTTCTGGTTCATCCTTGGGCACGGAGTCTTCACATTATCATCAGGTGCCACTCCAGTGGTCAACAGGTTGTACTCAAAATTCACTGCTACATAATTAAATAAACCCCCAAGTGCTGCATCGGTTTTCCCACATTGGGTTTTTCTGGGGACATTTGTCCAAAAATCATGGTGTCAATATTTTTGTGTGTGCTTGCATTTCTCAATTCTTATTTTTGCTTCCACAATTAATTTTTATGGTGAAGAACTTGTAATGTGAATAATTCATTATTTTTTTGGAAACAAAATAAACTGCATAATTAATTTATTAGTTAGAAGCTAAGTCACCTAACACGGAGACACGAAGGACACGCAAATTCGAGTGTCGAATCCCCGAAATAGAACACGTCAGACACATTATATATATATATATATATATATATATATATATATATAATACTAAATAGATATTTCAATGATTTCATATTACACAAACTCTCATGATGATACAAATTTAGACATACATCTAGATTCTAAATTCTACATTGTAAATTTGTAAGTTGTAACTTGTAACATTATGCATACAAATACAATCGTGACAGATTCATCAATGATCCAAAAGGAGAAAGACAAGAAACTAGAGTTTTCTCATTAAGTCATCAAAATCAAAATGTGATACATAGGTATTGAGTTATGAGGACTCCGGACTCAATGCCAATCGCAAATAAAAATAGAAAATACAAAACAACTACAAGGTAATAGGTAGTTCATCGATCATCATCATCAAAATCAACATCACTGTCATGGTCACCACTTCTCTCTTCTGCATCCTCCTCCTATGTATCCAATGCAATCTCTGTATCTACTGGTGTGGAGGATGACCCCTCAAGAGTATCACCATCTTCAAAAGTGGCAGGCTCTAGCACTGGCTCATTAAGATCCAAGTTGGCCAATGCCAACTCAACACAATTGTCCAAACCCATATCATCAGGAAACACATCCCACATCTTTGTCTTTCCATTCAACCACTCCCTGTACCTGTAAATAAGACAAAGGTTGGTGTGCACATACACCATTGTCTTTGCCCTGGACTGCTAAAGCATGCTCTTCTTCAAACTATACAAATTCCCCTATGTGCTCCAATTCCTCTCGCAACAAGAGGATGAAAGCAAAATGCACTTATTGGTTGCTTGAACCACCTACAAAACGCTACTAAACCCTTTGCTACTCACTCACACACACCCACAGCAAGTGAGACGCATTACAATGAAGAGAAAGTGATCTAAACCGATCTTTTAAAGAGCCATGGCACACTTTTCGAGAGGGACATGTGTCCCAAAATCATGACATGCTACTTAAGCGAATTATATTCGCTAGGTCCACAAATCCCTCGTCTTCGGACGCAGTCGACTCACGAATCGAACACGAGTCTCTTTAGAATCGTGTCCGACACGTGGGATTTGGGACACGTGGGGGGAGGGGTGGAGGGCAAATCCAATTTCTTAGGTTAGAAGAAATATTTCCAGTTGCAACATTTCAAGGAATTTTCACATGGGTTCAGAGCCTATTTGACGGACAGGAAGCTTAGAGGCGAAGGGAAAAAGTTGCAACTAAGAGGGAGCTATGAGCTGCAGTTCGAATTTTTCTGAGGGCTGCACAGGTTAGTTCAAGACAACCGTGAGAGCCTCACAATATTTCCCTATACAGCCATGTGAATCGTGCAAGTACAAATTGGACAGTCGCGAGTGCAGCAACTCAGATTTTTGCGGAGCAGATTTTCTTGTATGGGCACAAAGTGTTTTGCAACAGTTTGCTAGAGCACATTCAGTGTCGGGTGGAAGAGATAGTGCACACACAGAAGGAATTTCTCTTAGAGGGTTTCTAGTTCAAAAATCCAATATTTCCAGTTGCAGTAGGCATATTTTCTCACTCCAGAAAGGAGTGCAAATAACAAACCTAGCAGTTGAGCAGAAGAAAGAGGGAGATTTCAACTTCAAGTAGAGTTTTTGCAGAGATGGCCACAGTCGGGCTAAGAGATCAAGACAAATTGGACGGTGCCTCCAACTATGTCATTTGGAAGGCCAAGATGTCCTTTCTCCTTAAAGAGCATGGTCTGAAGAACTATGCAGAGAACGTTGTGGCAGAACCTATTGATGCAGATTAGCTGAAAGAATTCAAGAAGAAGATTGCCAAGACGAAGCGAATGATCTTGGATGGAGTCAACGACCATATAGACTCACATATATCGGCCAAGAATACGATTAAGGAGATGTGGGATGCTCTCGCAGGGCTATACCAGAATCCTTCCAAGCAGCAGACGATGTTCTTGAAAGATAAGTTGAGGAACATCATGATCCATAAAGGTGAAGGCATTGATCCCTTTCTCACTAGAATTCTGGAAAACTGAGATCAGCTGACCGCTGTAGGAGTGGCGCCTCAAGATTCAGAGCTTGTGCGTTTGGCCCTGAACAGTGTCTCAGAGGATTGGGAAATCTTCGTCCAAGATATTTTGGGACGAGTACACTACCTAGGTGGGACAGGATGTGGTCAGACCTACAATAGGAGGAGAAGAGACGAGCACTTGTGAAGACCTCCATCAGGAGCATCAACAACAAGGAATCGAAAGGTGTGAAGGAGGTGTTGACCACTGGAGTAGCACCAGATAATTATATGAAGACTCCATGCCCAAGGATGAACCAAATGACACTTGTACCATCAGATATCATCATCTCACCAATGTTTTTAAATTCTACTTCTACTTCTCGTCGTTTTCTCTTGTACTCAGATTCCATGCCCTATGGAGAATTGCAATAAGTGATGCTAGTAATGACGAGTTTTGAGTCAATATTGAGTCTGTAACAGGCCTAGGTAGCCTGCGACCTTGCCAACAAGTGAGTATTACTCTAGGAGGTTTCTTTCACTCGTTTAATTATCATCTTCCTATCAGGACTTAATAGCTAATTGAGTTTTTTCCTCCAATTTACCCCAAAGCCAGAGTACGGTTTAATGGTGAGGCCTTGGGTGAGTCCAAGACTTAATAATTAATTGAGTTTGTTCCTCCAATTTTACCCCAAAGCCAGAGTACGGCTTGATGGTGAGGCCTTGGGTGAGTCCTGGTGTCTAGAGTCAATGTATATTACAATACTAGATCACAGAAAAAAATTTGTGGCATTTGGTTTGGTTTAGGTAGTCATTTTTAAATTTTTTAGATTTCCAACAGGTCAAAAATTACAATAAAAATTGTACTTGAATTGTAATAAGTGTTGTCTAGAGAAATTGTATGGAGTATGAATAATCAAAATTACACCTCTCTCCCTAAGATTTCTACTATGACACACTTTGAGGGGTTAAAAAAGTGTTCTGGACTCTCAAAACCCACTTTTCCTAAGTTTAATGGGAAATCTGGCAATTAATTAAGCCAAAAATTAAATAATGGAGAAAAATAAATATCCACACATGCTAAATGAGGTGGAAATTTATGAAAGAGTTAAAGTGAAGTCCCAAGGTGATGTAGACTCCTAAAATCAAGGAAAGGACGTGCTCAAATAAAATCGAATTTCTGGCATTAAATGAGGGCTACTTACTTGGAAATTCCAATTTGTGAAATTAATGCACATTTGGGAGGATTTGGGAGAATATTTGGTGGAAATTTTTGTGGAAAATTGTCCCCACATGGATTACCACCCATATACACTTGTCATTCCATCATAAAATCCGAATTTGGCACATAAGGGAAGAAGAAAATGATGTCCACAAGCTAGAATCCGATTTTTACACTTAGCATTAAAGCTCCACTTATCAAATTCAAATTTGCCTTGTGATCTTCTCTCTCTCACCACTTGGCATTTGGTTCTTCATTGGGATTTGCTCCCAACTTTCTATATAATGAAGCCATGGGCTCTCATATTAATATTGTTTACTAGCTATTGTGTTTGCGGAAGCGCTGTTACTTTGTACGTTTTTCAAGAATATCAATAAAAAGACTTTGGGGGTCCATTCATGAATGTTCTTCCTTTGGAGCATGGTGCATTGTGAGTTATTGGTATAATATTTTCTATGCTTTGAGTTATTTCATTTTCCATGTATGCTTTTGAACTTGTTAGTGCACAACTATCTTGTATTAGCATTTGATTTGAAAGTAGGCTCTAGAGATTGAAAGTTTTAGTTTATTTTCAAATAAATTTCTAGAAGTTTCAATTCATTGTTTGTTTATCTAAATCTACATGAACTAATGTGTGACTCGAGTATTGTAGAAGAATTCTTTTTTGATCAAGCGTCAGGAGAAGTCTTGGGGAGACCAACCCACTCTTGAAGCACCTTCAAAGGAACTCTCATTTGTTATTTGGATTTTCATAGTTTATCTTACGAAAAAGTGTCTTGTAGGGATTCGTTTGGACATAGTTTGTGTGTATGCAATCATTTAAAAATATTTTACTTTTCATTGTGCTTCATTGGATCATATTTTGCTATTTAAAGAGCTTAAGCATGTTGATTTTTGTAGCATCAGAAAGTGCTCTAAGTCTCAAATTTGGTGTGGAGGCTTAGACACTTGTATTCCAAAGAACCCTGAATGCGTTTGTGAAAATTCCACTCAGATTTTGTTTTATTTAAAAAATTAATTATTTTAATGGGGACCTTAAGTCTAAACTTAGGGAAATTAAATAATTGAAGGGTATTAAATAAAACAAAGTGTGAATCTTCTAAAGGACATGGATCAAGTCATGTTATGAACTTAGTCGTTGATTAGACATCTAATCTAGGTAGTTGATATGTCAACGAGAAGACTATAAAGGAAGGCTTGAGGATCATTTGGAAAATACACCGAAACACTGAATTGATCTAAGATCGAAATTTCTGAGGCAGGTTGCTGAGAAATTCAAACTCGAAATCTAAGTAGTGAAGGGCAAAGATAGCATCGGGAGAGAAATATTTTCTAAGCCGGTGGAGCATCAGTCAGAGAGAGGCAGAAGAGATCTAGCCAAAGCCAGCGCTGAAGGGAGAGGGTTGACGCAGTGACTACGTAGGCTCACGTAGAGGCAGAGCAAGGGTTTTCATAATTTTGCTGGTGGATCAGGTTTGGAGGCCGAGATCCTGAAAGTGGCATTGGGAAGGTTGTTCCTCAGGGTCCAAGGAGGCCAAACGACTTGGTTGGGGCTGAATGCTGAGCCTGGAAGGGGGTGACAAAGATTGCAAGTTGCAATGTTGGGACTGCGCAGAGGTTGCGGATAGCTTCCCCAGGGCAGTTTTTTTTTCTCTCATCCGAATCAATTGGAAACTCAGTGATTGAGTGAGGTAAATCCTCACAAATTCTTCTGCCAGTATTTCTCTCTGTAACTGAATTACCCTAGGGGTATTCAGGGATGTATTCAAACATTGCTACTGCATAATAATAAAACCCTCAGATCTGCTACACCGGTTTTCCCGCATTGAGTTTTTCTGAGGACTTAGTCCAAAATAAAGGTGTCATATGTGTGAATGATTTCCTTGTCTAGTTTTCTTCTTTCAGAATCATAATTATTGTAGTGTAGGTTGCTTCAATGATTGCTTCAGTATTTCATGTATGTATTCAGAAATAATTGTGTAAATTAAATTACATAGTAGATGAAGTAATTCGGATGGTTGTAGTAGGATTCATTAGATCCGTTGGGGTCTAGAAATTTTCACATGGTATCAGAGCATTGATGTGAAACAGGAAGGCAGATCTGAATTATGAAGTGAAGATCGTTTTTGCTGTAGTGCAAAGGAACGAATCCATTGAAGGATTGTGCAGTTCTGGACAGGAGCGCTAAGATTTTCGTGGCGGTCTCTCTCTAAGTGAGCCGACGGAGAGAAAGGGCTTCCATATTTGAGATCTTGTTGTGGCAGTGGGAACAACACAGAGCCTCCATGCAAAAGATAGAGGGACACAGTTTTTCTGCAGCTATTGTTGGGGAGAAAAGCGTCAGAAGGAGTCAGAGCATATATTTGGGGAATTCTTCCTCAGTGATTTCATAGCCGAGGAAATCAACATTTCTCTGTTGCTGAGCAGTAGAGAAGCAACAGAACTTACAACTCCACCAGGGAGTGCGTAAGCTTGCCAAGTGTTGCGCAGTAGTGAGAAAGAGGGAGCAGATTCGACAATTTTTTGGCGGAGATGGCATCTTACAAACTTCGTGATCAAGATCGGTTGGAGGGCTCCTCCAACTATATGATTTGGAAGGAACGAGCTATGTTTCTTCTAGATGAATATGATCTGAAAGCATTCGTGGAGAACGTGGTAGCTGTACCTACAAATCTGGATCAAAACAAGAAGTACAAGGCTGATATGGCGAAGGCGAAGAGGTTGCTCCTTGATGGTGTCAAGGACCATATCGTCTCACATTTGGCTGGCAAGAATACTGCCAGAAACATGTGGGTAGCTTTGCATGACCTATATGAGGGATCTTCCAAGCAGCAGAAGTTGTACTTGGAGAAGAAGCTCTGTATGATCCAGATGCAGAAAGAAGAGCACGTGGCTTCATACCTCATGCGGCTTACGGAGGTTCGAGACCCGCTATCGGCAGTAGGTGCTACACCTACAGCTGAAACCATGGTATAGATGGCCCTTAACGGTGTCACGGAGGAGTGGCAGGTGTTTGTCCAAAGCATACTAGGTTGGGCAACATTACCTAGTTGGGAGCAGTTGTGGGCAGCTTTTCAAGAGGAAGAGCAAAGGAGAGACCTCATCATGTGCAAACTTGATGGCAGCAATGGAAGTGGATCGAAATCCATGGAGAAAGAGGAGAACGCAGCCCTTGCATCGAAGGGACAACAGGCGCAACGAACACCGAAGCGTGATGCTTCTAAGGTCAAGTGCTTCAAATGTGGCTACATGGGCCACTATGCATCTCAGTGTCCTCTGAAGAAGAAGGACAAAGATGAGAAGCATGACCCGTAGGTTACAAATGCGAGAATCAAGGAGGATAAGGTGGCCATGAGTGCCCATGCTTCTCCTAGTGGGAAGTGGGGTGATATTGAGTTGTAGTTCTTTGAACTTCAGCTGGGCAGGATCCTTGAGGAGCCCACCTCATAGATCATACCTTGATACGGGAGCCCATGATCAGTAGTAGCAAGATGGAGGAGTATTCAGATGGAGCCGAGGAGTGATGGAGACGACAGTGCAGTGGGTAGCAACACTCATTTCTGGAGCAGTGCAGAGCAAAGGCAGCAATAACATAGTGCACAGTGGTGCAGCGCAGTGCAGTGCAGCAACAGTGCAAAGCATCAGAAGAACAACGCAGTAGCTATCAACAATCAAACACTTCAACACCGAGGTGCATTCACTGAACAATTGTTCAGTTTTGGGTGAGTTTCAGTTGTTTCTCTCAACAGCTGAATTGCAGTGCAGATGCAGTGTTAGCAATGGCAGTTAGCAACATAGCAGATGCAGCACTTGAGAGGGAGATGTAGTACAGATGCAGCAATGATAGTGGCAGTATCATGGGCAGCAGTCCAGTGGCAGCCACAGCACAGAGAGTAATGGACTTCAGCAACGCGGAGGATGCTTTAGGGTCAGAGTAGTATGCAGCAGGCATTATTGCTAGAGCACTTTCCTCGCTAAGAGGGAGTGCTGATTTTTGTAGCATCAGAAAGTGCTCTAAGTCTCAAATTTGGTGTGGAGGCTTATACACTTGTATTCCAAAGAACCCAGAAAGAATTTTTGGAAATTCAACTCGGATTTTGTTTTATTTGAAAAATTAATTATTTTAATGGGGACCCTAAGTCTAAATTGAGGGAAATTGAATAATTAAAGGGTATTAAATAAAACACTGTGTGAATATTCTAGAGGACATGGATCAAATCATGTTATGATCTTAGCTGTTGATTAGACATCTAATCTGGGTCGTTGATATGTCAACATGAAGACTATAAAGGAAGGTTTAAGGGTCATTTGGAAAATACACTAAGACACTAAATTGATCTAAGATCGAAATTTCTGGGGCAGGGTTTACTGAGAAATTTGAACTAGAGATTTGAGCAGTGAGGGGTAGAGATAGCATCCAAAGAGAAATATTTTCTCAGTCGGTGGAGCATCAGTTAGAGAGAGGCAGAAGAGATTTAGCCAAAGCCAGCGCTAAAGGAAGAGGGTTGACGCAGTGACTGCGTAGGCTCACGGAGAGGAAGAGGAAGGGTTTTCGGAATTTTGCTAGTGGATCAGTTTCGGAGGCCGAGATCTAGAAAGTGGCACGAGGAGGCTGTTTCTTAGGGTCCAAGGAGGCAAAATGACTTAGCTGGGGCTGAATGCTGAGCCTGGAAGGGGGTGACGCGGAGGCTACAAGTTGCAATGTTGGGACTGCGCAGAGCCTCCCTGTTGAGATTTTGTGTATTTGGGGTAGCATCAGTTGTGCTCTAGGTCCCAAATTTTGAGTAAGGACTAGAGTACACTTGATCTACAAGACCCAGAAATGGATTTGGGAAATTTCATCTGGTTTAGGAGATATTAAATTAATTAATTATTTTAAGTGTATTTCCTAAGTTAAAACTTAGGGCACTTAAATAATTAAAGTGAATTTAATTAAACATGTGATGAAATTGTCTTAAGCCACACGGATCAAGCTTTCTTTTAATCATAGCCATTGATTCAAGATCTGATCATGGTCGTTGATTTGTCAATGAGAAAAGTATAAAGAAAGGCTTGGGGTCATTTGTAAAGACACACAGAGGCAGAGGATTGAAGCTAAGCTGAGATTCTAGGGCAGGGTTTGCTAAGAATACTCAGAAGTGTTTCAGCTACAGAGAGGGAAATTTAGACCAAGGGGATGATCTTATCCCGGGGTCTAGAATACACAAGAGACAGAAATCAATTCAAGGACAGCGCAAAGGAAGGCAGCAGCAGCAAGGACAACGTAATTTTCAGGAAACCCCCAGGGGTTACGCAAAGACCCTTCAGGGGCAGCGTAGTGACTGCGTCACCTAGTCTAGGGTAATGCAATCCCTTCCGGAGCAGCGCTAATGGTTTGGAGGACTTCCAAGGCTGACGCAGAGGCTTTCAAGGGCTTCAGAGGCTAATGCACGACCTTTCAAGGGCAGCGCTGGGGTTTCTAGGCCCTAATCTTGGCTGAGTTCTGTAAATCCCGTTTGAGGGTGTGGATAAGTCATTATTTTGGCCCTAGATCAGCCAGTGAGTTGTAGATCTACTATTTTCTCTGTCGAAATTTCCAGTTTTGGAACCCGGATTTGTGTATTCAGAAATATTCTTAATAATAGAACCCTCCAGCAGCCAGAGACCGGTTTTCCCACCTTAGGTTTTTCTGGGGACTATTTGTCCCGAAATAACTGTGTCACTTTGCCAATGTGTGCATGTGCTTATTCTAGATCTGGATTGGTAGAGATATGTTATGTGTTTTGCTTCAATTTTAACTTGAATTTATTCAGTTAATAACTTGCATAAGTAGGAGGAGCATAACCGGGTTAACAGTAATAATTTCTGCATAAAGTATAAGATTCAGAAATTTCTACTTGGTATCAAAGCAATTGCAGATCTAGGAGAGTCACCAGCTGAAGAGACTGAAGTTTCTAGCTGCAGAAAGCAGCTAGAAAAGCAGCAGAAATGCAGATCTGAAGGGACAACGCAGTTTTCAGGAGCAGATTCACGCAGAGGGAAGGGTGATGTTGTCCAGCGCTGTGTCCTAGCAAGCCCACGCAATTACTGCGCAGAGGCAGCTCAGAAACATCGTTGGTTTAGTCTGAAGCCAGCCAGTGTGATTCAAATCTAAATCTGTCTGTTGTCGCACAGATTGTCTAGGCACCGCGACAACGGCTCAGATCGGGGGTTGTCTATCCCCAATCTCTCTATTTACGCTGTCTCCTTGCAAGCTAAGGGAGGTAGACCCTATTAGAAATGACGAGGAAGAATCTAGGAGACACAGCGAAAACACCAAATACTTGATAAAATTAACGAGATTTCACAAATTGATTATGTTAAAACCAGTGCCTTATGGAGTCAAACAAGATCCCATTATCAAATTAAAGATAAGTATTGGATGTATAACTGCTACTAAATGACCGCAATGATATTCAATAGAAAGTGCCACGATCATTCATTAAGATACTTGAGCCAATCAACAAAGCTTATCATGAAATGATCATTGAGGTAAATGCCAGATGCTTAAAAAATTTCAGAAACTATGATATTTCAAATATAACCCAGTTCGAAAATTAAAATAATCCACAGTCAAACTTTAGATAAAAATTTGAGGCTCATTTGACTATAGAAAATTTGAAATTTTTTTATGTTTTTTGTATTTTCTAGATTTTTAGGATTTTTTTGGAATTTTTATATTTTTTATTTTTTTATCTTAAAACAAAAATTACACTAATTCTGAAGAAAAATTAAAATCTAAGTCTAAAACTAACTAAATGTAAAATTAAATTCCAAATAAAAGTTCTAATTTAACAAAAATTAAAATTAAACTCTAAAGTTAATCTAAAAAATTAAAATTAAAACTAAAGCTAAGACAAATTTAAATCTAAAAAATCAAATTGTAAAACTAAAATTAGAACCTAACTAAAAAATGAAATCTAACTAAACTAAAATAAAATTAAACTAAATTACAACTGAAACTAAACACTAAACTATAACTAAAATCGAATTAAATCCTAACTAAAATAAATCTAAAACTATCAAGATCGAATTAAACTAATGCTACAAATACTAAATCAAAATCGACTTTATACAAAATGAGACCAACGTTTAAAATTTATGTGTGTGTTTTGGTTGTCGCTTTGCAGGCTAGAGCTGACAGACGGCGAGAAGATTTGAAGGATTCAAATGGGTTCGACGCTGAGGAATGAGGCACGGAGGGTCGACGAGAATGCAGGGATGGCTGCGGCGGCAGATTTGTGAAATCGACGGCGGGATTGGAGGGGGAACGGTGCAGCTTGGACGGTGTGATGAATTCGGAGAGCAGATCAACGTTTGATGCAAGTTGAGGGCCGGAGGAATATAGAGGACGGCAAGCAGAACAAGGTTTCGATGGCAAAGAGGATAGATGGCATTATGCAGCGTGAGAATAACACAGAGATGTACGGTAGCAATGAGGACGCTTTATTCAGATTAATGGATCTCAATGGGAAATAGATAACGGATATGTAGCGTGAAGAAAACCCAGTACGCACAAATTTCCCCAGCAAAATTAAATTTCTTCCTTTTAAAATCAGTTTTTGAATGCCCTTTAAATCAAATAACGTTCAGATCTGCCAACAAATTCGATTCTGAGGCCAGATCTAGCTCTTGGGGGCTGGATCTGGCTTAGATCTTTAAAAAAAATTCTGAGTAAACCTGTAACCTGCAAAACCAATTAGATCCCGAAATATATATATACACCAAAATTTAAAAACCCTCACAGCTTATAACAAATATGCAAATTTACAAACTAATTTACAGATCTGAGGCCCTCATGGCCAGATTTGAACCCTTTTAGCACAGTTTTAGAAAATGAAATTGAAAGAGAGGCACAAGCCCTAGGAGATCCTGCAAAACCACCAATTTCGTAAGATAGACTTGGAATTTAACAAATAATGAGTTTTTCAGATTTATGTCATTTGAGAATCGGCTGGTCCAACCGAAGACTTCCCCAAACGCTCAAACCCTTAAAAAAATTTCCCTGCACACTTAGATCTGAACCTTAGATCGATAGAGATTTAAGAAAATAACATGAGATCCTTTAGAAAAATCAAAATGTCATTTTATGAATCCAGAAAACTGCACAAGATACCTGTATGCAGATTAATCCATAAAGGCCATCAACCATAAAATGCAAAAACAAAGTAGCAGAGTTTAGAGACAATTCACCACATAGATCCGAGAAGGAACATCAAAATTTGTAACCCCAAATTCTTTACGCTGTATTCCTCAAAAATTTACAAGAGCTTCCAAGACAAGTGCACGATCCTAAGATCGGATGACTCAATACTGACAAAGACCTCTAAATTTATAGGACAAAATCTCCAACAGCTAGTTTGGATGATCCTTGTCAAAATAATCTCAACCGTCCAAAAGATTTAATCATATTTTAATCCGGAGCGTTGAAATTAAAATTTTGGGGAAAAAACGAATTTATCATTTAATTTAATTTTAATTAACTCAAAAATATTATCTTTGAGTTAATTACCCCAAAATTTTGACTTTGACTTAAACACCAAGGCCCAAAGGTCAAATTTCTTAAAATTTCTCAATATTCCCTTGGCCTGGGGCTTTCAAAATCATTTTCCAAGGACCCACAAATTTTGTCTTTAAAGATTTAATCCTAACTTAGGACCCTAAATTAATTAAATTTCTGGTTTAAGATTTTTTAAATTAATTGACCAGAAAATTTAATTAATTGACTGAGAGGGGATCTTAATTATTTTTCCAACCCTCTTTACATGAGATAATACATTTACATACATGAAGGGGGAATACCCATTCGTATAGACCCTCAAATAAATACCCAATTCTGCGACTTAAAACATGATCTAGTAGACCAAGTAGCTCAAACTACTTTTACAAGGACTCGATAGAAAACACTAGGACTCACTTAGCATGCTGATGACAAAATCCACCCTAGCTTTGGGGTGAGGCTGGAGGGAAAAACTCTGCCAATCACTTACGTGAATCAGTGAGACAAAAAACCTCCTAGGATGGAAATCATCAACAACATACTAAGCTTACCTAGGTTGTTACATACATTGACAGTCTTACTTAGATCATTTACATCATAACATGCAGAATGGGTTTACATCATTTATAACAAAATGTCGATTGTCGATGAAATCTGGATGACATGAGCCTCGAACATGATAAGTCCCATTTGAAAAATGGGGGTGTACTGCTATGGGGTCGTTGACAAAGTGTGGTCAACACTGTCAAATCTAGAAAAGACTGTAGAAAAGCTGCAGAAATTCAAAAGGGCTAGTGGGGTTAAAATTTTGAAGTTTTCAGATTTTTATCCTTAGCACAAGTGACAAAGGTTGGAAGGAGATTATATTCTTAGAGAGTTTCTTGCCAAAGGAAACTTGCAGTTTGATCAGAGGATCAAGGAAGAAGCTGAATCATAGTTGATTTGGTAGATTTCCAAGGAGGCAAATCAGGTGTCAAAGGGAGCAAAAGGCACATGTTTCACCAAGGGCCTTAGATCCATTTCTCTAGCAAAGAGAAAAGGAAGTTCCAACACATTATGAGCAGATGGCTCCTCATGGACTGCGTGATCAGGATAGACTAGATGGTCTCTCAAAATTTTCAGTTTGGAAGGCAATGATCCTGATTGTCCTTGACGTGTACAATCTAAGAGACCATGCAGAGCAGACTCTGGCCACACCGACAAATGCAGATCTCCTTCGGAAGCATAAGGAAGCTACTGGGCATGCCAAGCGGCTGACTATGGATAGTATCAAGGACCATATTGTACCACACATAGCTGAGAAAAAGATGGCTAATGAGATGTGGAAGGCCTTGACTTCCCTATATGAGGGAAATTCTGTCCAAAGAAAAATGTTGTTGGAGACCCAAATGAGGTCATTCATGATAGCCAAGGGAGAAGACATGGAGCACTTCCTCTTCAAACTAAAGTCAATTAGGGATCAACTGACTGCAACGGTTGCAATGGTAGATGATGTTGTGATAGTCAGAACTGCCCTCAATGCAGTCACGGATGAGTGGGAAACCTTTGTCCAAAGTATCTTGGGCAGAGCGGACCTCCCAGATTGGGGCAGCTTGTGGTCAATTTTATGTCAAGAAGAACTCCGCAGGTTCGCCAAGAGGCAACGCAACTCAGGATTGAGCAAAGTGAAGAAGGAAGATGAGGAAGATGCAACCTTGGCATCAAAGAAGCAGCCAAAAAAGAAGAAGGATCTTTCAAAGATCAAGTGCTTCCAGTGTGGTGAAATGGGACATTTTTCCAACCATTGGCCGGAGAAGAAAAGGGGCAAGGAAGCATCTTCTTCCAAAGCAGTTGTGGCAGATGATGGGTCAGGAGATGATGCAGCCATGAGTGCTCATGAACCACGGAGGTGGGGTGACATGGACATGTAGAGGAGCTACATGGAAGGGTGGCGAGATCCTTGAGCAGCTCATCTCTTGGATCACAAGCAAGCTACGGCAACCTTAAGACAGTAGCGGGACAAGTAGAGCACTGGGTGCATAAATCACAGATGAGGCAGAGGCAGATCTGAAGACTGGGAGGAGCAGCGCAGAGCAAAGCAGCAGCAGCATAGAAGCAGTAGCAGCGCAGAGGCTGATATGACTTCAATAGCGCAGTGCAGTGCTGCTTACGCAGTGCAAAGCTGCAGCAGCGTAGAAGGCTTCAGAGGGACAACGCAGTGTAGCAGCAACATGATAGACTTCAGCACAAGGAGTTGATGTGACTTTAGTAGTGCAGAGGGAGTCTGATTACATAGGCAGAGTTGTAGTTGTGCATTGTGTTTTAGATGCCAGCACAGATCTATAGTCTATGGAACTTCAGTGATGAGGATGCAGCCCATCAGACTTGTTTGTCAAAGATTGGGCAGGAGATTCAGTTGTTTCTCTCTACAACTGAAGTTGCAGTGCAGCAGATTAGCAGTGGCAGTGCTATGAGCAGCACAGATGCAACATATTAAGAGGGAGCTGCAGTACAGAAGTTGCAGTGGCAGTGGCAAAGTCATGGGCAGCAGTACAGAATGGCAGCAGCAGTGCAGAGTTGAGTGGCAAGAGGCCAAGCTTCAGCAGCACAGAACCAGTACTCAAAGTCATGTAATGCATAGTGTGATGTATTGATAGAGCACACCCTTGATGCTAAGAGGGAGTGTTGAGATTTTGTGTATTTGGGGTAGCATCAGTTGTGCTCTAGGTCCCAAATTTTGAGAAAATACTAGAGTACACTTAATCTACAAGACCCATAAATGGATTTGGGAAATTTCATCTGGTTTAAGACATATTAAATTAATTAATTATTTTAAGTGTATTTCCTAAGTTAAAATTTAGGGAACTTAAATAATTAAAGTGAATTTAATTAAACATGTGATGAAATTGTCCTAAGTCACACAAATTAAGCTTTCTTCTAATCTTAGCCATTGATTCAAGATCTGATCATGGTCATTGATTTGTTAATAGAAAAGTATAAAGGAAAGACTTGGGGTCATTTGTAAAGACACACAGAGGCAGAGTACTGAAGCTAAGCTGAGATTCTAGGGCAGGGTTTGCTAAGAATACTCAGAAGTGTTTCAGCTGCAAAGAGGGGAATTTAGACTAAGGGGATGATCTGATCTCGGGGTCTAGAATACACAAGAGGCAGAGATCAGCTCAAAGACAACGCAAAGGAAGGCAACAGCAGCAAGGACAACGTAATTTTCAGCAAACCCCCAGGGGTTACGCAGAGACCCTTTAGGGGCAGCGTAGTCACTGCATCACCCAGTCTGGGGTAACACAGTCCCTTCCGAAGTAGCACTGAGGGTTTGGAGGACTTCCAAGGCTGATGCAGAGGCTTTCAGGGGCTCCAGAGGCTGACGCGGGACCTTTCAGGGGCAGAGCTGGAGTTTCTAGGCCCTAATCTTGGCTGAGTTCTGTAAATCCCGTTTGAGGGTGTGGATCAATCATTATTTTGGCACTAGATCAGCTAGTGAGTTGTAGATCTAGTATTTTCTCTATCGAGATTTCCAGATCTGGAACCCGGATTTGTGTATTCAGAAATATTCTTAATAATAGAACCCTCCAACAGCCAGAGACCAGTTTTCCCACTTTGGTTTTTCCGGGGACTATTTGTCCAAAAATAACTATGTCACTTTGTCAATGTGTGCATGTGCTTATTCTAGATCTGGATTGGTAGAGATTTGTTATGTGTTTTGCTTCGATTTTAACTTGAATTTATTCAATTAATAATTTGCATAAGTAGGAGGAGCAAACCGGCTTAACGATAATAATTTATGCATAAAGTATAAGGTTCAGAAATTTCTACAATCCCCAAGGTAGTTTTTTTTCTCTCATCTGGATCAGCCAAAAACTCAGTGATTGAGTGAGGTAAATCCTCACAAATTCTTCCGCTAGTATTTCTCTCTGCATCTAAATTGCCCTAGGGTTATTCAAAGATGTATTCAGACATCTGCGGAATGGGGTATCGGTTCTTCATGGTTTTCTTGTTGAAAGCCCAATAATCGATGCACATCCTCAGTGTGCCATCCTTCTTCTTCACCAGTACAACAGAAGAAGCAAAAGGGCTAGTTTTGGGTCGGATGTGTCCCAGCGTTAAGAGCTCATGAATAGCTCTCTCAATTTCATTCCTGTAGGCTTTGGGGTGCCTATAGGGTGTAGTAATCACAGCCTGAATGCCCTGCTCAAGCTCAGTGGTGTGCTCAAACCCCCGATCCGGTGGTTGTCCTCAAGGTATATCCCCAAAAATTGTAGCATATATGTCCAAAATCGACTGCACATCTGGGTGAACTGCCTGTCTTGTAGCTCCTGCGTCTGAAATACACAACTCCACTACCCACTCTATATCTCCCTTCCGGAAGTCTGCCTCCATCCGGTGTGTTGAAACTATCTGCGGGGGATAAGTGTGCATGCCTAGGATCATCTCATGCTTACCACTCTTCTTATCTGTCCACTCCATCTCCAGAGTCTCCCAGTCCATAGTGACCTTCCCCAACGTGATCAACCACTACACCCAGTATCACGTTGGTGTCCGAAATGATCCGTCAGACTGTAAGTCCCCATGGTCATTGCCAACACCGGTACATATCTAGCACACTGCATAGTACTGGCACCTAGTACCAGTATTGAAAATCCATCAAAGCTCTATGTCGGTATGCCCCTCCACTCTACCAACTGTGCATCAATAAAGTTGTGGGTGGCCCCACTGTCAACTAGCACTGAAACACGTTGTCCCTACACGGTGGCCCGGACACGCAATGTCAAATACTTGGGTTCCCTCGCAAAGAAGCAAAGACTCCCCTAGTAGGTGCAAACATTGTCCCCCCTGCTCCTGGGGGTGGAGGTGGTGGATGATCCCCTCTCTACACCACAGCGCTGCCTCCTGCCTCTATCTCCTCGTATGCATCTTCTTCCCCGTCGCTGTCGAAGAAGACCTCTATGTAGTGTGCCTTCCCTACGGCACATCGATGTCTCGGCGCCCACGACTCCTGGCATGCGAAGCATAGCTTTCTCCGTCTCAAGTCTCTCTAGGTATCATCATCGAAAGGCCCCCAACCTTGGTTCCCCCTCGAAGGTGGAACCCTCATGTCCTTCCCCTTCGGCTGAAAAGCCAGTCTGTGGGGGAAAGGAGCTCTGGCCCTGGGTAGAGCATCCTGCAAATCCCTGGTCCTCCCAACTGCATCCTGAAGTGTAGCAGACCTCGTGGATCTGACTAATCCACGCAAAGGTTCTGCCAACCCATCAATAAACATGTAGATCATCTTGGCTGAGGACAAGTCGAGCACCATCACCAAAAGCCTCAAGAACTCGGAAATGTAGGTTTCCGGATTCCCAGCCTGCTTGAGATTGGTCAGCTCAACAAAGTGCTCTTCCGGATCCCTTCGGTCAAACCGCTCTACCAATCTCCGTGTAAACTCTGCATATGTTGTCACTACTGAGTGACCTAACATGGCCATCCCGTGGAACCACCAATCGTGGGCCTCTCCCTCAAGGTGTAGCGCTGCCACCTTGATGGCCTCTCCCTTCGCAATCCGATTGAGTTGGAAATAAATATCCAGCTTCTCCACCCAAGCCTTTGCCAAACATTTTGAGGACCCGTCAAATGTTGGCAAGAAAAACCTGCCCACTGTACATTGTACGTCCCCATCCTATGTGTATCTACCCCCTCTGTTCTGGTTATGGGGTCGGTTGTCCTTCTTGAGCTGAACAAAATCATGGAAAGTAAGAGCTTCACCAAAGTCTTGCCCATAGGACTGATACTCGACAAAATAATCCCCCATATGAACCGGCTCTGGCTCCTTAGGTGCTCCCGTTCCGGTGCCTGCAGTCAGAAATGTGGGCATCGTGGAATGTGGGGGAGTAAGTGACACAACCTGTTGCGTTGTGTGTTGCTCCTGCAAATGGTGGGAAGTGTTGGACCCTTCTCCGATGTGAAAACCCCTTGGGGTTTCACGCTGTCTCTGGTCTGCGGTAAACTTATGTCCCATCTCTTCAATCCTCCTCGATAGCTCCTGCACAGACTTTAGGAGGAGTTGTTCGAACTCCCTCCCTTCATCTTTCTCCTCTGCCATTGGTTCTTCCTCCTCTGCGTCCACTACTGGAATGCAGTTTCCTTCTCTAAAAGTGGTCTCAAGCCTCCACTCTTGGTCCTTGTACTTCCTTCCCCGGTAAGAGATATATGGTTTTCCTGCTAGTGTCATAGACTAATCTGCTCCACCAGCTGAGCCAAGTCTATGAGCTCTGATACCACTGTAATATTCCGAATAGAAATAAACAGTAATACACAGCAACATAAACAAGCAACTACAGCAAATAGAGAGATAGCATACAAATAGTGAAAATATAGAGAAATGCTGAGCCATTTTATTATATAACTGAAAGATAACAATGAGTACAAAGGTGATCAGAATGATGGCACCTTGGCTTGCACAAGGCAAGCTGGAAATACTCTCAGAAAAGCTCACTAAATGGTTGCTCTGTCAAGGACTGCGTAATCTCCAAATGTTGTTGCTGTCGAACTGCTACTACCGCTGGAATGGAATGGCTCTTTGTGACTGTTCCCCTGCTCAGAAAATTGTGAAACTCTAGGAATGAGCTCTCCTCCTGTAACCCAGAAAAGCCCAGAAAGGAATTTCGGAATGGTTGACCTCGGAATTTGACCTCCCTTAGGAAATAACGCTCTCCGAGTGAATACGTTGGCCCTGACTGATAACTTTGTAAATGATGGCCTCCTCCTGTACCAAAATGATGATCGATGAAAGGCTGGCTGCTGGACCCTCCACACTATCCTCGGGCTGAAATCCCTAATATCTCCTCGCTCTCGGAACTGCCTCTACCACAAACTGCGTAATCCCTCCAAGAGACTGCGTTGTCCAAGCAACTGCGTGATCCTGGCTGAAGATGTTATGGCTCCCTCCTACAAAACGATGGATAGAACTCCTCACTCGAGCAGGCACTCGAAGTCCCCCGGGGCTGAGGTTGGGATCTCCACTCGAAGACACCCGGTGTGCTAATAACACTTGCAGACTTCGCTCAACAGTAAAAGCGTGCTCAATGTCAAAAGACAGAAATCAGAGATGCATAATAGAATGAGAGAATGAGGAGTCTCTTCCCCTTTTTATGCTTTGAGAGCCTTGCTCTCATCTGGGCCCCACCAAACTACATTGTCCCTCTTGGCCCACGTTGCCCCTCTCTCACAGCGTTGTCATGGGCCCACGCTGCCTCTTCCCTCACGCTGCCACTTCACCTTCATGGGCCCCATGCTGTCAAGTAATATGTGCTCAAGTGACTTTAGGGAATAATTATTTCCTAAGTGCAGGATATTGTTGGGGCCCTTGATTTGAAATGAAACAGTTTTGAGTTGCGGGTAACAGGTGGCAGAGTGCAACTACAGTAGACAGAGAGTTGTCACGGTTGCGAAGAGCTGAAGAGCAGGTGGCACGACTATTGCGGAGACCAGTACAGATGGCAGAAGGGAGCGACAAGAACAAACAATGGAACTCCCAGTGATCAGGGAGATGCAGTAAACAGCAGAGCGGAAAGGAAGGGAAAATTGACAGTCACGTTGGAAAAGGAACAAATAGGCAGTTGGCCAGCGTAGACAGGGGGTTGGCACAGTAGGGATTGGAGGAGGAGAGCTGTAGGAGAACTCTGTTCGCTCTGTTCATTCTGTTCTCTCTGTTCATTCTGTCTGTTCTATGTGATAATATTGTAATCAGTTTTGCTAGGATCGCTCTGAGGAGCAATGTAATTTTCCCTTACTGTTAACGCAATATATTACGATCTGGGTTTGATGTCCTGAGTTCTGTAATGTGTACTAGTTAAGTTGAATGTGTTGGTCACTTTAAATTTTGTTTTCCGTCCTGAATACGTTCATGAGTATTATCGTTTGCAGAGTATTTACACCTATTTGGAGCACTTAGTTCTGTCTGCTTTATTCTATAAGTTATGCTTGATCGATACCTGATCTGATAATCTTACTAAGATCATGGCACGCCTCGGGTGAGACTCTCTGCTCTTCGAAGTAAAGTGAAAATGTCGGCATTGTGCTAGAATAATGCGGAAACCTTGTTGACCTCTATCCTGAACCTAGGTCTTGCCCAAGAGACATTCTTCCTCACCAACAAATGGTTTCGTTGTCGGGACCTGAAATTCCATTTGAGAACTAGATCATGGTATCGCGGATCTTCGAGAGAGAAATACGAAGCTGGTGGGATAACCACTTAGATGAGTTCATAGGACAGCAAGTTGAATTGAGACAACAGAGGGAGAAAATTGTTAAGGATCGGGTTCTATTCTCTGAATCTGCCAGTGATATCTACAAGATCTTCTGGGGAAAGTTTCCAAAGGAACTCTATAATTTGTTGCGGAGGTTACAAACCAAGACAGTTCAAGGAAGCTCGCGGAAGGTCTGTCGCAAGTGGTTGCACGTAGATCTGGTAGCACTCCATCGGTTAGATACCGATTTGACCCGAGGTGTAAATTTATGGGTGCAATCTACCTTGGAAGGATACCTAATGGAGTTCGCAACTGAGTGTTACCAGTCTTTCTCGAAAGTAGAGGACATATTCAAATCAGGATTGCGAGAAGAGTTGTTGAAGGAAATCCCTCTGTGGATCAAAGCTTTAATGGTAGATGAAGGATTGATGGAGTTTAAAAAATCTGAGATGAAGACTTAAACCTCCAGTACTGGGGGAAGGAGCTAAGGGAGAGATGCTACAAGTATGTTGGAAGGGGGAATAGGGATATGGATGTCGAGACATCCAGTAGGTTGAGGGAGCGACGTGCACATCAGAGGGTGCAAATCGCTGAGAAGTGGTGAGAAAGGGTGATGAAGGAGTTGGAGAAGCAGGAAAGTAATCGAAAGGACAAGGAGAAGGCGCCTCAAATGACAAAGGAGATGGAAGGTCAGATGGGTTCCTAAGAAATAGGAGGGACCATCAAGGAAGTTCGGCAGGTGTATAGGAGCCCAACCCAACCAAAGAAGGGAAAGAAGTCTGATGGAGAGGACGCGCGCCCCGAGGAGATGTCCGATGTGGAGTTGCATGTTGCAATGGAGCAACTATTCCGAGAGGGGCCGGCACCCATAACTCAAGGTAACTTTGTTCCCCAAAGTTCAAGTAGCTCTAGTCCCGACCTTCCCCTGGTACTCTATCAGCCACTAGTTGAAATTTTTGTTAAGTTACGGGAATTGAGTAAGTTGAATAGTGTTCAGTCTACATCAGTAATACACACTAGCGGTGGTGCTAGTAATACCATTACACAGCCGGGAAACCGAGGTTTTATTTTAGTAACACCAACACAAGAAAGCATGGCGGGATCATTTACCCGATACCCAAAGTTCTATGGAAGGGGTAACGATGATGTGGAACAACACTGGTATCTCTGCGAGGCCATATGGAGGGCCCGACAGACACCAAAGGCAGGCAAGTTGATCGAATTTCAAACTACTCTCAGGGAAGGAGCTCTACGCTGGTTTATCAAATGGTCGAAAGCTCATCCGAATCTAGCGATAGACGATGTAAAGAAAGAATTCATTAAAGAATTCAAGTTACCCCAAACAAATCAGCAAGGTTTATCCGAAATGTGGGAGATCAAGCAGCGAGAAGGGGAAACTACATGGGATCTGATGAGAAGATTCAAGGATGCGATTGGAAAACTGAGTTACCCAATCGATCCGAATCATCAGAGAGATTGGTTCATCAAGGCCCTTCTTCCATTAACAAGAACTTCGTTAACACAACAGAAGATCGACACATTACAAGATGCATTAGAGCAAGCTACGAAGATAGAGGCCATGGCAAGATATCCGCAGGGGTTCAAAGGAGGGGCCGCAGCTCAAGACCCTTCCACACTAGGTTTACAACATCAGATAGCTAGCCTAACAGAAAAGTTGAAAGAGATTCAGCCAATGCGGCCAATAAGACCAAATGTTTGGTGTACACACTGTCTAATGGAAGGACACGTGCTAACCGAGTGTCCAAGGTTGCGGGGTCAGAATGTGGGGACATCGGCAGCAGGGGCACAGGGAGCTACGCCAATAGGAGGAGTTGCGCAGATAAACACTCAAGGGTTATATCCGCCACAACACCAGTACCCAGGGTTCCTTGCGCAACAAGATCAGGCCGCAACTGAATATTGTGAGATTTGCAAAAGCATGGGTCATTTGCCCCGCCTATGCGCAATCTTGCAAAAATACTCCAACGCTTCGAACAACATATACTGTGAGTTATGTGCTTCCACAACACACAACACAGAGCAGTGTAGGGCTTTGGATGCATTAGCAGAACGATTGGACAGGCCCTCATATAGAGTGAATGAGGCTCCCAGGGGACGAGGGGGAGGCATGAGAGGAGGTTGAGCTGGAGGAAGAGAACCAGTACAATGCTACAACTGTGACCAAGAAGGCCACGTGGCCAGGGAATGTCCACTTCCTAGAAGACCTTGGTGCTCTCAATGCAGAGTTAACACACACGCAACAGAAGACTGCCCAGAGCTAATTAAAAGATGGGAAGAAAGAGCCAGACAAAGAGGAACAAATCTGGTAAATGCAGAGCCAAGAATATTAGAGGCTCAAGCTATGCAGAATGTAGCTATAGTGACACGAGGAGGAAAAAAGACTGGGGAAGATGCACAGACGACAAACCCGATAAAACTGATACGGCCAACATCTCCAAAGCCAGTGTTTCAGCCAGAAAGACAAAAGCAATACTTTAAAGAAGCAGTGGAAACCTTTGCCCAAATTGGGGGAAACAAAGGCATTGGGTTACCACAGCCCAAGGTAGATAAGGAGAACCAAGCTAGTACAAGTACTACGATTGAAGAATGGTTCCGGCTATTCCTAAAGATTGTTACCAATGCACCAATGTTGGAGCAGTTGAAGCAGAACCTAGAAATGGTGGTGCAGGAGACCACAGAACCAGGAGAATCAAATGAAGCGACACAGAAATACATACGGAGAGTCAAAATAAATAAGAGGAGGACAGGGAAAGAATTCCAGGTGAATACTCAAGTCGCGAGATTCCAAATTAAGGACACAATGCTTGACCTAGGGTCAGATGTCAACATTTTGCCAAGAAAGACATGGGAAGCATTGGGAAGGCCGAAGCTGACGTATTCACCTATCTAGCTCCGCATGGCAAACCAGTACTGCATTGTGCCCAAAGGCAGGTTAGAGGAGGTCGAAGTCGATGTTGCAGGAGTTAAGACATACACAGACTTCGAGGTAATAGACATTATGGGGGATAAGGATCCCTATCCAGCATTATTGGGGATCGACTGGGCTTTCGAAAACTATGCAGTAATAGATTTGAAAAAGGAATTGATGATCTTCAAAGACGGGGAAGTCAGGGTCACCCAGCCACTTGACCCATACCAAGGTCCTCGATACACAAAGTCTGTCGACAACAGAGAAGAGGCTCAGCTTCTGGATCATCTCTATCAAATGACATTAGGAAAAAGAGAGGATTATATCAACCCAACAGTGGGGGGGGCGGTGAGTTGGAGAAGTGTTCAAAGCTCAGACCTAGGCTCAGAGATAGCCTGGGATGATTGGTAGCAGGGGGGATATGAGACAAATACAAGAAGATGCGCCAACATCAGAAGGATCAACTGGATCGGAACTGAGGTAAGAGATTATCCAATTCTGTCAAATATGAATGTTGTCAATACCTTTATTGCCTGTAATATCCCCAAAGGGAAATAACCAGTAATAAACAGAAATATGCTAGACAGATATAGAAAGTACAAATGCTGAACCAGATCATGGAACAAATACACATGGAGTGCCAGAAAACTGAGCCATGTTATTAATCTGAAAGTACATAGAGAGGAGTACAAGAAAACCAGAATGAATGCACCTATCCTTGCCCTAGGCAAGTGGAGGCCCTCTCAGACAAATAATGGCTGCAACAAGGACAGCGTCCTAGGCCCGGGCCCCGAGCGCTCGAGGGGCGAAGCCCACGAATGATAGCCTTGTCAGCCCCTCTGCTAAGCCGGCTCCTCGGATCGGCGTCCTACACGGGTGGATGCTGCCCTCCCTGTGTCACTCGGCGTTCTTTGGATGCGGGGCCCTTAACTTGAATGCGTCCTATCCCTCGAGATCTTCCTCCTAGATCGGATGTAACTGTCAAACCTTCGGATCTATGCGGATGCATCCCAGCGTATCTCTTCGGATACGCAATCTCCCAAACTGGATCTAGTGCTATACCTTCAGATCTGCACTATACAGGACTAGATCTGCAAATATCTGTTCAGATCTACAATCTCCAAGGCTGGATCTAGCAATGTGCCTTCAGACCTGCATCCTCCTCTTCCTGCTGGAACAGCGTCCTCCTCCAAGACTGATCTGCGTCCTTCCTCCTCTGGAATAGCGTTTTCCCTGCTCAGATCTGGACTGCGTCCTCCCTGGAACAGCGTCCTCACTCTCCCTGCTGATCAGCGTCCTCTCTCCTCCTGGAACAGCGTCCCCCCTCCTCAGAACTGCGCAGCCACAAGAGGGCTTCCTCCTCTCCAAATCTGCACCAGAAACTGCTGCTACTTGCTACTGAAACTGAAAGGTGTACTCAGAACATAACCTTACTAGGGCAGGCACTCGAAGTCCCCCGAAGCTAAGGGTGAAACCAGAAATAACCTTACCAGGGCAGGCAGTCGAAGTCCCCCGAGGCTAAGGGTGAGATCTCCGACCGGAGACACTCGGTTGCACTAAACAGTGCTGCAGACCGACTAAACAACCGGCGTGCTGAAGCAGACAGAAGTCTAGCTCTCAATAATAATATCAAATCATGAATGATCCAAATGAGGTGAGAACCTCTCCTTTTATAATGCCAAACTCCCTCCAAAACTCAACTACGTCCTTACTCTCCTTTGACCTGCGCAGTTTACCTTGGGTCAGCTTGATGCCTCCCCCATCATATTCGTGTGGACCCCCAAGGCCCCCTCTCTAAGTTACAACGTCAATCTACTAGGAAAAGAACACCTTATTTATAAAGTGAGGTGACTAAAGTGAGGTGACCCCTCTTATTTCTCACTTTATTTATTATTTCTAGCTAAAGCGGCAAAATAAAGCAAAAAGGAAATATTCCAATTAGCAAGGCTAATTGGGAATATTACAGTCTCCCCCGGCAAAACGTTGCTTGTCCTCAAGCAACTGAAGTGATGGATGCTGTAAGATCCTCTCATCCTCCCAAGTGGCATCCTCATCCGGCAAATTCTTCCATCTCACCAAAAACTCTCTGATCTTCCGGCTACGCAGCTGTCTCTCCCTGGTGTCAATAATGGCCTCCGGCTGTAACACCAAGTGCCCCTCATCATCTGTAGGCGGTAGCTCCCCGGTGACTGTCACATGCTGACCCAATGCCTTCTTCAGGCATGACACATGGAAGATGTTGTGAATCCGACTGCCTTGGGGCAATTCCAGCTCATATGCAACCTGCCCGATCCTGCGTATCACCCTGTATGGTCCATAAAAACGAGGCTTTAGCTTCTCTGCCCCCTTCTGTTTGAGCGAAGACTGTCGGTATGGCTGTAACCGTAGGTAGACTAGGTCCCCTACCTCAAAGTGTCTCTCCACCCGACCCTTATCAGCATACAACTTCTGCTGATTTTTTGCTGTGGCTATGTTGTCCTTGAGAGTCCGGAGGATATCTTGGCTCTCTTGGATCCATAACTTGGCTCGCGGAGCCCTGCTAACACCAAACATCATGTCTACAAAAGATAGGGAATGATATCCATACAATGCATAGAAAGGTGTCATACCGATAGACATATGGTGGGTTGTGTTGTAGCAGTACTCGCCCAGATGTAGCCATTTCAGCCACGCTCTCTGCTGCCCGCTGACGTAGTTACGCAAGTAGCCCTCTAGCCACTTGTTAACTATCTCCGTCTGCCCGTCCGTCTGGGGATGATAACTAGTGCTCGGTGTCAACTCGGTCCCCACTAGTCGGAAGAGCTCTTGCCAAAATCCACCCATAAAACGGCTGTCCCTGTCACTAACAATGGTCTTGGGTAGACCATGCAATCTGAAAACCTCCCGGAAAAACAACTCTGCCACCTGTGCCGCTGTGTGATGTGCCGAAATGGCGAAGAAATGAGCATACTTCGTTAGCCGATCAACTACTACGAAGATGCCGTCCTTGCCCTGTACTGTGGGCAACCCCGTGATGAAGTCCATCGAAACACTCTCCCATTTCCCCTCCGGAATGGGAAGTGGCTGCAGCAACCCCGCGGGATGGCTCATCTCTCCTTTGTTCCGCTGACAAACCTCGCACTCCCTAACATGCCGGAGTACGTCCTCCTTGAGGCCCTTCCATGCAAACCTCTCCCGGATGGCCCTGTACATCTTGGTGAACCCCTGATGGCCCGCCAATGGTGAATCATGTGAAGCCTGGAGTATCTTCTCCTTGAGCTGAGATCCCTCAGTCAAGAAAATCCTGTCCCTGTAATAAATGACCTCATCGGCCACCCTGTATCTGCTATCCGCTATCTGCCCATCCAGAACCTCACATGCAAACCTATCTTTGGAGTACTCAACCAGTAGTCGAGCCTTCCAGTCAGCGTCCAGGCTCATGAGAGATAAAGTGGCCGGTCTACGGGAAAGAGCATCAACTACCACGTTATTCTTCCCCTTGACATACTCTATGTCAAAATCGTAAGCCTGGATCTTGCTGATCCATTTCTGTTGCCTCTCCTGCAACTGCTTCTGCTCCAGAAAGTACTTCAGGCTGTTATGATCTGTCCTTACCCTGAATCGGCCACCTACCAGGTACTGTCGGAATTTGGCCAATGCATGCATGATGGCCAGCATCTCCTTGTCATAGATGGGATAAAGCCTCTCGTGTGGAAGGAGCTTCCTGCTTTCGAACGCAATCGGATGACCCTCCTGCATCAAAACTGCTCCAATCCCTTCTCCTGATGCATCGCACTCTAGGACAAAGGGCTGCGTAAAATCTGGTAGTGCTAACACGGGACAACTGCTCATCACCTCCTTGAGCTTATCAAAAGCTCGTTGTGCTGTATCCGACCAACTGAATGCCCCCTTTCTCGTCAGCTCCGTGAGGGGTGCAGCAAGCTGAGAGAAGCCCTTGACGAACTTCCTGTAATAGGTGCAAATACCAATGAACCCTCGAAGTTCTGTTACATTCCGAGGCTCTGGCCAGTCCCTGATAGCCCGGATCTTCTCTTGGTGGACTCTCACCCCGTCCACTCCTATAATGTGTCCTAAATACAGCATCTCCGTTAACCCAAACTCACACTTGGAGAGCTTGGCAAAGAACTGCTGCTCCTCCAGAATGTGCAAGACCGTCTCAATGTGCTGTAGGTGCTCCTCCCAGGTCCTGCTGTATATAAGGATGTCATCAAAGAAAACCAGCACGAACTTCCTCAGATGATCCCTGAAAATATGGTTCATACAAGACTGGAAAGTAGCAGGTGCATTGGTCAACCCAAATGGCATGACCAGGAACTCAAAGTGCCCATAATGACACCTGAAAGCAGTCTTGGGAATGTCCTGTTCCCTCATGCGTATCTGATGGTACCCGGACCTCAAATCAATCTTTGAGAAGAACCGTGCTCCTCTCAACTCATCCATCAGCTCGTCGATCCTGGGAATGGGGTACCTGTTCTTCAGGGTCCTCTTGTTCAGAGCCCTGTAATCAATGCACATGCGTAATGTGCCGTCCTTCTTCTTCACCAGCACAACTGAAGAAGCAAAAGGACTGGTGCTGGGTCGGATGTGCCCAAGGACCAGCAACTCCTGAATGGCCCGCTCTATCTCATCCCGATAGGCCTTGGGATGCCTATAGGGTGTGGTAATCACCGCCTGTATCCCCTGCTCAAGCTCGATCGTGTGCTCAAACCCCCGATCCGGTGGCTGTCCTGGCGGAATGTCCCCAAAAACTACTGCATATCTGTCGAGAATAGACTGTAGATCAGGATGCATAGCCTGCCCCGTATCTACTGCCTCCGAAGCCCGCAGCTCTACTGCCCACTCTATGTCTCCCTTGCGGAAAGTCGCCTCCATGCTGTGTGCTGATACTGTCTGGGGTGGATAGGTGTTCTGCCCTCGTATCTTCTCATGCTTCCCCGTCTTGGGATCATCCCACTCCATCTCTAAGGCCTTCCAATCCGTCGTGACCTTCCCCAGAGTAATAAGCCACTGAACTCCCAATATCACATTGGTGTCCGGGATGTCCACCACAAAGAAGTGATCGGTCAATGTATAGGTGCCCATCGTCACTGATAACTCTGGTACATATCGAGCACAAGCCATGGTCTGATCTCCTGGTACCAAAACAGAAAACCCATCAAAGCCTTCCGTCGGTATGCCTCTCCGTGCAACCATCTGGGCATCAATGAAGTTGTGGGTAGCCCCACTGTCGACTAAGACCGAAACCCGCTGTCTGCGCACTGTTCCCCGCACGCGCAAGGTCAAGTACTTGGGGACTCCTCTCAAGGCTGCCAGAGCTCCCCCAGTAGGTGCAAATGATGCCCCACCTGTCTCCGGTGGTGGAGGTGGCAAGGTACTCTGTGCTGCGTAACATTCACCTGTCTCCTCATCATCCTCCTCCTCCTCTTCTCCGCCACTCTCGGAGAAGACCTCTATGAAATGTGCCTTCCCTGCCGTACATTTGTGTCTCGGTGCCCACGGCTCCTGGCAAGTGAAGCATAATCGCTTCCGTCTCAGCTCTCTCCTGGCCTCATCATCAAACTGTCCTCGTCCTGGATTCGCCTTGGGAGGCGGAACCCTCGTGTCCTTACCCTTAGGCTGGAAAGCCTGTCTCTGAGGATAAGGTGGCCGAGTCCTAGGCAAGACATCCTGTAGGTCACGAGCCCTACTGATAGCATCCTGTAGTGTAGCCGGTTTGTTTGACCGGACTAGGCCACGAAGTGGCTCTGACAGCCCCTCCACAAACATATAGACCATCCGAGCTGTCGATAAGTCAGGTACCATCACTGAGACCCTCAAGAAGTCTGAGATGTATGCCTCTGCACTCCCCGTCTGTCTAAGCTTGGTTAGCTCAAAGAAAGGCTGCTCCGGGTCCTTCTTGTCAAACGCTCCACCACTCTCCTGGTGAACTCAGCATATGTCGTCACTGCGGCATGTCCCAGTGTTGTCATCCCGTGAAACCACCAGTCCTGGGCCTCACCCTCTAAATGCAATGCAGCCATCTTAATGGCCTCCCTCTCTGGCATCTGGTTAAGCTGAAAATAGATGTCCAGCTTCTCCACCCAGGACTTTGCCGTAGTCTTCTGCGAACCATCAAACATCGGCAAATGGAATTTACTCGCTGCACGGTGACTATCACGGTGGGATCCACGTCCCTTGTGTTGGTCCTGCTCATGGGCTTTGCCGCCACATCGGAACTGGATATAGCGATCTAAGGGGAAAGCATCCATGAACGCCTGACCTAGGCCCTGCCAGTCTGCAAAAATGGCCGCATGTTGAGCTGGACCCCCATCTCTTGGTGCTGTCGTCCCCTCGTCCTCTACTGGAAAGGTAGGCATGGTGGGTCGCGTGGGTGCGGAATTGACCGTCTGTGCTGTCACAATGGGAATAGCGTCTGGTATGTAGCGAGACACGCCCGATCCTTCTCCCACCTGGAGAACCCTAGGGGGTTCTCTCTGTGCTACCTCTACAGCTGCAACCCTCTTGGTTACATCCTGCATGTGATGGATGATTGTATCCAACTTCTCAGCTATGTCTTCCATTGGATTCCGCTGTTCTGTCTCTGAATCAGAATCACTTCCCCCGAAGAGACTCTTCCGATGGATGTAGGGGTTCATAGACTGCTAGCACCACAGGCTGAGCCAGATCTATGCTCCGATACCACTGTAATATCCCCAAAGGGAAATAACCAGTAATAAACAGAAATATGCTAGACAGATATAGAAAGTACAAATGCTGAACCAGATCATGGAACAAATACACATGGAGTGCCAGAAAACTGAGCCATTTTATTAATCTGAAAGTACATAGAGAGGAGTACAAGAAAAATCAGAATGAATGCACCTATCCTTGCTCTAGGCAAGTGGAGTCCCTCTCTAACAAATAATGGCTACAACAATGATAGCGTCCTAGCTGGCTGAAGACTGCTCTGAAGACTGAAGCTCCGGGATGCTGGAAAACGCTGTCAAGCCCTTCTAACACAAGCCTGCTCCTCAGATCAGTGTCCTACTTGGTGGATCTGCCTCCTGTATGCTTAGATCTACTGGATCTGAAGCCTCCAAACCAGATCTGCGTCCTATCCCTCCTGATCTGCGTCCTCCTAGATCAGATCTGCTACCAACCCTTCAGATCTATGCTGGATCTGACTATATCTCTTCAGATCTACAATCTCCCAAGCTGGATCTAGTGCTATACCTTCAGATCTGCACCATACAGAACCAGATCTGCAAATATCTGCTCAGATCTACAATCTCCAAGGCTGGATCTATCAATGTGCCTTCAGATCTGCGTCCTCCTCTTCTGGCGGAGTTGGCGTCCTCCTCAAGGCGGTCTGCGTCCTTCCTCCTGCGGAAACAGCGTTTTCCACCTTTCCGGATGCGGGTGCGTCCTCCACAGACGACGTCCTCACTCTCCACCTTGCTGATCGGCGTCTCTCTCCTCCTGGGTGAGCGTCACCCCCCTCCTCGGGTCGCCGCGACCACAAGAGGGCCTCCTCCTCTCCAAATGCGCATCGAAGCTGTGCCTGCCTCTGAGCGGGGTGTACTGGGGCACTAACCTTACTAGGGCAGGCACTCGAAGTTCCCCGAAGCTAAGGGTGAAACCAGAAAAAACCTTACCAGGGCAGGCACTCGAAGTCCCCCGAGGCTAAGGGTGAGATCTCCGACCAGAGACACTCGGTTGCACTAAACAGTGCTGCAGACCGACTAAACAACCGGCGTGCTGAAGCAGACAGAAGTCTAGCTCTCAATAATAATATCAAATCATGAATGATCCAAATGAGGTGAGAACCTCTCCTTATATAATGCCAAACTCCCTCCAAAACTCAACTGCGTCCTTACTCTCCTTTGACCTGCGCAGTTTACCTTGGGTCAGCCTGATGCCTCCCCCATCATACTCATGTGGACCCCCAAGGCCCCCTCTCTTAAGTTACAACGTCAATCTACTAGGAAAAGAACACTTTATTATAAAGTGAGGTGACTAAGTGAGGTGACACCTCTTATTTCTCACTTTATTTATTATTTCTAGCTAAAGCGGCAAAATAAAGCAAAAATGAAATATTCCAATTAGCAAAGCTAATTGGGAATATTACATTGCCAGAATAGAAGATAAGGTACCAGTGGACCATAAGGTCCCACTCATGGATGTGGCTTTACAATCCACATCAGCAAGGTGGTGGAGCAAACACCGCAACTCCTTGTCGCGATGGGACAGAGTTGCAGCAACATTGAAAGCCAGGTTCAAAGAAGAAGAGGAACCCCAATTCACTGAAATATACCAAGGGGACTCGGACCCCAGGAAACATTTGAAATATTGTGAGAACCAATGGAAAAATGCAGGATACCCGGAAGAGTTGTGGGTACACAAGTTTGTACATTCACTGGATTCGATTCGATAGGTGTGGTACCTAACTGAAGAGAAGAAGAGGTGAACCAATACTTGGCAAGCAGTTGCGGATAAATTTACGCAATGCTTCTCCTTTGAAGGAAGAACAGAACTAGTCACCCAAGCGTTGCAGGCCATAAAAAGGGTATTGTTCTTCCCAGAGATTCAAGAGGAGGAAGAACAACCGCTCCCAAACCAAGACATCAGACAGTGGGTAGCATGCAAAAAGATAAACAGCAAGATGGATGATGATGATTTAGAAGGTCTTAGACATCTGTATTTCAAAGAAAAAGAGGGGGAGCGGGATATTAAAGAAGGACCGACAACAGAAGGAATTCATTTGCTACCATTGAAGACCAGGAAGATGAACATCGGGATAGAGGAAAAGCCCAAACTGGCGTCAATTGGTGATTATTGGAATGCCAAGACGACTAAGGAGATATTCAATCTACTACAAGAATATGAAGACTAGTTCCCATCCTCAGTAGCGGAGTTGAAAGGAATAACGGGAGACATTGGGGAGATGTGTATAATTTTGAAGCCCGACGCAAGACCAGTCAAGCACAAACCTTATCGTCTGAATCCAAGAGTGAAAGAAAAAGTCAAGGTAGAGATTGATAAGATGCTAAAGGCAGGGTTGATATTCCCGGTGGAAGAAGCAGAGTGGGTAAGTCCTATATTCATACAAAGTAAAAAGGAGAAGTCTGAGATTCAAGTCTGTGTTAACTATAGGAGCCTAAACAATGCGTGCATGCATGACCCATTTCCTACTCCGTTTAGTGACCAGGTTCCCGACAACATTACGGGGAATGAGGCTTATTCATTCACGGATGGATTTTTTGGATAGAATTAGGTAGGGATAGCAAAGGAAGATAAGAAGAAGAAAAATTTCACCACCGAATGGGGCTCCTTTGCATATCATGTAATGCCATTCAGGTTGAAAAATGCATCGAACGTATTTTCACGAATTGTGATAGCAGTGTTTCATGAGTACATCCACAAATTCTTGGAAGTCTGTATGGATGACTGGACAGTCTACAGCCTGTTAAAGGACCATGCAACATTATTACGGAGAATTTTCGACAGTGTAGGTAACTCCAGATTTCATTAAACCTAAAGAAATGCATCTTTGCAGTACCCTTTGGGACACTGCTAGGACATGTTATATGCAAACAAGGGGTTTGCGTTGATCCAGAAAAAGTGGAAGCTATAATTAATATTGAGGCATCGAAAACTATGAAGTAGTTGAGATCACTGCTAGGCCACTCAGGCTACTATAGGTGATTCATCCGCAACTATGCGAAGATAACTGCCCCACTGGAGAAGATGTTGTGGAAATCAGAATAGTTCAGTTGGATAGATGATTGCACTACAACCTTGAATAACTCGAAATAAAATTTGGCAAGCACGCCCATATTAGTTCACCCTAATTGGGACAAGCAATTTCATGTCTACATTGATGCTTCCAGCATTGCACTTGGAGCAGTTCTAGCTCAACTAGGAGATACTTCAGTTGATCACCCAGTTTATTTCGCAAGCCGGAATCTATCAACAACTGAGAGAAACTACACCACAACAGAATGGGAAGCGTTGGCAATGGTGTATTCACTTCAAAAGTTTCGCCACTACCTACTAGGTGGTATGTTTAAGTTTTTCACAGAACATTCAACTTTAAAGTACCTAGTTAGCAAACTGGTCTTGGAGGGAAGAATTTGTAGATGGCTCCTACTATTTCAATAATTCACCTTCGAGGTGATAGTGAAACCCGGGAGGTTGAACGTTGGACCTGACCACTTTTCTAGGTTAGAAAACGGAGAAAATGGAGGGTCTCTTGATTATCAGCTGACATATGTTGATCTTTTTAGAGTAGAAGCCATCCCATACTACTTAGATCAGATAGCAACTTATCTGACAACAGGATAGTGCCTGAATGAATATACAACAGTCCAAAAAATACATCTAGTAATTCGAGCAGCAGAGTATCAGCTAATAGCGGGACACCTGTATAAAATGGGGTTAGACAAAATCTTGGGAAGATGCGTCCTAGATCATGAGAGGGCAAGCATACTTTGGAAATGCTACTTTGGAGTTGTAGGAGGGCATGTCGAAGCAAAACCAACAGTAAGGAAAATACTGCAGGCAAGCTTATGGTGACCGACATTACACATGGACAGTAAGGCCTTTGTAAAAAAATATGATGTGTGTCAGAGGACGGGATGTCCATCACATAGAGACGAGCTACCACTTCACCCTGTAAAAGCATTGCAACCATTTGAAAAGTGGGCAGTTGATTTTATAGGACCAATTACACCTATCATAAGGCACTCACAGGCCCAGTATATCATAACTGCAACAGACTATTTGAATAGGTGGGAAAAGGTGATACCAGTGAAGGATTGCACAGCTGAAAAAATAGCTCGATTCATTTTTGAAAATATCATCAGCAGATTTGGTTGTCCAAGAAGTTTGACAAGCGATCAAGGTATGCATTTCATCAATGCAACAATTAGATCTCTGCTAGAGAATTTCATGGTAGAACATCATAAAAGCAGTCCGTACCATCCACAACCTAATGGTACAGTAGAAGAATTCAATAAGATTCTGGAAAAGGGTCTAAAAAATATCTGCAACAATTATCGAGATGAATGGGACAAACGTATACTAACAACATTGTGGGCGTACAGAACAACTATGAAACGACTAAATAACCAGACCCCGTTCCAGCTGATGTACGGGAAGGAAGCAGTGGTACTGGCTGATTTTGTCATACTGAGCCACCTAATTGCATCGCCACTTCACTTATCAGAAGAAGTCTCAATAAAAGAGCGATTGAAAGAGCTACAAGAACTGGAAGAGGACAGGTTCCTAGCAGAGTTCCACCAAACTGTTTAGAAAGACAGACATAAAGCTTGGCATGACCACCATATCAAGAGAAAAATGTTTACAGTCAAAGGAAAAGTTTTAATGTACGATAGCAAGTTCCAGAAGTTCCCAGGTAAACTGAGAATGCATTTGTTGGGCCGTACCATGTAATTGAAATCCAATATTCAAGAGCAGTTCAGTTAGCACAACTGGATGGCTAGATACTACCAAGATGGGTGAACGACGCATGCCTGAAGCCCTATCATGAGTAAGTTCTACATTTCAATTTTTAATAACTCTCACAACCAAGAGAATTCAGTAGGGTATATTATCATAGATAGAGTCAATAACTCTCTCTCACCCGAGAAGAGATTAGATAGAAATCCCAATAAAGAAAACTCCAAAATCAGAAACAACTCATAGTTGCGATGCAGAGATCGCAATGCAACCGATTATGGTCAGGGGGAGGGTAGTGTCCAGCATGTCATCCATGTCAGAGCCAAACGTGTCGAATATCATTCCATCATCATGAATCATTATTCCCATGTCAGTCCGTTGGATTACCGAGATTTGAGAAGTAATTGCCATAATTAGTATCGTCCATGTTAGCCACCTATAAATTTTTGTCAAGCAAACAGGTGGCTAAAGTTGTTTCTAAGCCTTCAAGAGAAACATTTCATCTGAAAATATATCATTCTTGAAGCCTCTTTGTGTGTCCTTAGCCTTTGAAAAGATATTCACTGTTGTTTCCATCAAGAAAGCCTCACTGTTTGTGAAAACATTATGCTCAAGAAAGCCTCCATCTGCTCCCTTGTATCCCTGCAAATTCCCCATTTTCACCCCTTTTTTCCCTTCTCAAATTTCCCCAAAAACCCTCAAAATCCCCTCCTTAATCCTCTAAACCATCAAATTCCCCTTTTCAAACCTTGTGAATCCCCTCATTTGGTGAAAAAATCCCTTTGTTTCCCTATCGGAACCCCTTTCTAAGCCTCAAAAACTCTGTTTTTGGCCTAAAAAACCCACTTTTACCATATTTTAGGCCTAAGCCCCTTTCGGCTAAGCCCTTAACCCCTTCTCCGCATATGACCCGCGCCCGTGACCAGGCGCTAAAGCCCCGGGTGCTAATCGCAATCGGAAGTTGGTTGCGAGCGCATTTCTTTTGTTAAGTGAAATTCTCTGATGTGAGAAATATTTGGTCTATGGGCCTCGAATGCTATATGAACTGTTGATCCGTCCAAAAATCCAAAGGTAAAGTGCCAATTGCATCACGCTCATCAACCTCTGTTCATTACCCCTCCACTACGATCTCCACCGTTGATCCTTCAATGATCCGACGACCATCGCAACATTGCATCACCGCCATTTGCACCAATTCTTAAGTGCCACTATGTGTTCCCCAATTGGAGATCCCCGATCCAATCCTGACCGTTGACCTCACCTTGATCCGACAATCCACGCACAATCGCAACATCAACCATCGGAGTTTTCCCCCCTACCTTCTCCGATTGCGATTGGATCTCAACCGTTCCTTTCTATTGATCTAACGGTTCCCCTTTCTCCCCACTCATGCACTGGCCCTTTTGCCTCCGCTTCATATTTAAATCTCCGCCGTCCATCCCCGTGGATCCTGACCGCCCATCATGCTGATCCGACAGCCTATATTAAAACCATTGTTGACCTACCCCCCCTTACCAACCGTGCATCTCCCCGTATCGCGCTCTGTCCTGCACCATCAGATCTCCCGGTCCCACATTCAACGGCGGAGGTGCATATCACATTTTTCCTGTGCCCGAAGGTTAATGCTTCAAAATTACGCGATGAAAGTGGTTTTGGGAGGGATACGTGTCAGGCAGCAAGCGTTATCGCGTTTTTTTGGGCAAATTTCAAAACCACTCTATTGCAGTGCGAAAACAATTGTTTTCTCCTAAAAACCACTTCCCCTCTTCTGCCTCTGACAGCGCTTCCCGAAGATCCCGACCATTGATTTGTATAGATCTATGGCCCTTATTCCATCATGTTTTTATTCATATTATGTTCATTGTACCTCCAAAGGACTTCATCGGAGCATCTCAACCGTTGATCTCCTCCTGAGATCTAACGGTCCACACTCAAATCGCCCTCCGCCCTCTGGTCCCACCATTGAAAGCCCTATTTCATTTGATTTCACGCATTTTCCTTTGTAATTCGCCCAAAGTCTAAAATTTTATGTTTTACATTAAATTTTATCTCTTCCACCTAACTCCTCTGAAGCATCTCCACCAGTGAATCCTGGCCGTTGGTAACCACCATCAGTTCTAATCCAATGGTCCAAAACCATCTTTTCACCAGACCTCCATTAGATCATTGCTTAACCATTCATTCACAGTTTTCACCGTTTTCTTCGCTATAGCCATTGTTTTCATTGCTGCGCTGCCATCTCCACAAGCCTCCACAACATCCACCTCCACTCCCATGGATTTTTCTTAACCCATTTATCATCTTTTTGCATGGTTACAGATGGTGAAAACTGTTATTGCTCACAGTCACAGTGATAGTGACACAGAGCGCAGAGGAAGCTTTTTCAGAGCCAAAGATCGCAGGGAAAGACTCCTGAGGGGGTTTCAAACACATGTTTCATTCCAATCAAATTTATTAACTCTGTTGAAAAACCTCCAGCGCCATTAAACCTGCGCATCCACAGACAGAGACAATCAAAGAAGCGGCAAAGAGTATCAGTGAAGGATTAAAGAGATTTAAAGCTTGTTATTGAAGATTTTAAGCTTTAATTCAGTGATTAAAGGGTAAATGTACTAGATTGAAGACCTTATGAATGACACAGAAGGCCTAAATGAGGCCTAAAGCATAGAAACAATCCTTGTCAGTGTTTCACATCAGCAGAAGGTTCTTTCCCGAGAAAGGACAAAGTTCCCATAATGTTTTTTACTCTTCATCAACGTTCTCGAGAAGATCACCACCCTGACTGAAAGTCCTAATATTTCCAGAGCATTTTTTACACAACATGGTAGGCCTAAAATTCATTTAAGTGCCTTACTTTCCCCAAAGTACTACAGAGTACTACAGCCGAAAAGTACATCAAGGAACATACCTATGAAGTTATGATCAACCTGTCGAAGACCAATCTTTCATCCAAAGAGTACTGAAAGTAAATGCATGGATATTACAATAGAATGGGCTTCAAGAACTCATCTTACTTTGTTTTAATGTTTCATTAAAAGTTCTATCTACTTATTCTGCCTCTCTTTCAGCTATAAAACTCTTGAAAAATACATTGTAAAGGTTGTTGATCGGATAACCGTGGATTGTAAGTTGTTCTCTTGAGATAGAGTTCTATGTATTAGTTGTAAAATAGGTTGAGGAGATTATTTAAAACTGAATATCAAGCTGTTGGAAAATTTTGTATATGACTGGTGTTTCACTTTAATATGACAAGCATGTTTCATTGGATCCTGATTTAAAGCAGCGGTGATGTGTTCTATCTTTGCCTTTGTTTTCCTTCTGTAATTCATCATATTTCATTTCTCTGATAAGAAATCAGTAATCTAGCTTAGGATATACCCTTGCATGGTACCCTAATGCTTCCTGATCTTCTTATATTTTATGTTTTCTACTAATTGTGCTATTTGAGAACAAGTTCAAGGTAATTTAGCCAGTATAGTAGTTGGTTTTCCCTGCTTACTGATGCTTGAATTTAGGATCTATTCTTAGATGTTCTTGTCTATTTTTAACTAAAAGAATTGGGATATTAGGAGATTAGAATTGATTCTATCTCACTAGGGTCCTTTTCCAATAGTTAAGCTTTTCTAAGATCCCTTAAGTTGAATGTCAAAGCATTGAAAGTTCAAAGTCTTTCTCTGATCTCAGGCTTCACCTTTGCGTTAAATATTTAATGTTTTCTATTGTCTGAAGATTTAGCCTCATTATGAGTTTGGTCATAGATGGTTAAGGCATGCCTTGTCCCTATATTTACTCCTAATTTGTCATCTTGGAGGTTTCCTTGTCATTCACCTTCATTCCTAATCATTTCATCCCATACTATCATCTTTAAAAGATCCTTTGTTTTAGATGACTAGCCCATTTGAAAGCCTTGGATATTGAATTGCAAGTAAACCCTTTTATGACTCCATTGTCCAATGGTCTTGAGTTTCCTTTGAATTGTCTCCCATTGCCAAAATCCTCTTTTCTCACCTCTTTGTCTTGCATTGAACCCTTCTTTCATGTTTCCCAACAACCAAACAAACAAACAAAACAACAACCCTTGTGCCATACAACTAGCCTAATACCTTAAATTTGAACTTCAAAGACATATATTTCTTTGCCTTTATAGAGAGATCCCTCTCTGGACCCAGGAGGGCTAGATCCTGAGGTCCCAAAGTGGTTTTGATGTTGTCTTGTCTTTTGGTAGAGCCAAACCTGCCAAAACATAGGAACCCCAACATAATGGCGACTCCACTGGGGACTTTGAGTAAAACACACCTTTAAACACTTCTAAGAACTCAAAGGAGACCATAGTAGCCTGATTTTGGTAGTTAGTCATTGTGGTGGACAATAACTTTCTTAAAACATTCTAAACCTTCCACCTGGCAACTCCACAGTTCCTTAATGACTAAAGACTCCACTGGTGATCAGTAGGCCTGCTGATTATCTTGGTTTTCATAAGACTCCACCGGGAGACCAGCTTTCATTACAACATCAGCCATATTAGAAGAAACACATAGGATTAAGCTTCTTTGTCAAGATACAGACATACTGGATTCAAGAACAATCTATATAAGAGCTTATCCTAACCCAAACCCACCTGAAATAGTTGACAATCCAGAGAGCATTCTTAGGAAATCTCCCACCCCTAGAAAGCCAACTATTATCAGACCCATCCATAGAGCTAAATCTGCACCAGAAAACTTTTGAGCTCTATTAGACACTCATTTTTACTTAGACTTACCAAGCAGTTTACCAAGAACTAAGTCATCTAGTGCTTTAGATCAGATAGACCTCGAGCTTCCAAGTTCACCATCTCTTAGTGGTCAACATATTAGGGATAGAGAGACCCCTCCATCTACACCTCCTGATATTCATTTCATTCAAAACTTGGGCCTCTATCACCCTAAATCAGCTCAACAGTATGTTGTTGGTCCTAGAATTTCTATCATCCATATACCTGCTGCTCAAGCCAATCCTTTACCTCCACAAAACACCATCATGGCAGCCTGGTATGCACCTCTATTGTTACCACAGCCTTTGGCTCCACTACAAAATGATTATCAGTCTAAAATCCCTCACTTCACTGGGAAAGAGTCTACCACAGCTCAACATCATGTAGATAGGATGGAAGATGCCTTTGACTATATGGAAATTGAAGATGAAACCATTAAGATGAGGATCTTTGCTCAGAGTTTAGGAGGAGAAGTGAAGAAGTGGTTTAAAGGCATACCTCCTAATAGCATCAATGACCTTCCCTCTTTGCACCAAAATTTCATAAACAAGTGGGAAGTCAAAAGTAACCCTCTCCAAATATTAGCAGAATACAAAAATCTGAAAAGAAATCAAGGAGAGAGTGTGCATGACTATTCTACCAGATTTAGCAATGTGTACAATGCTCTTCCACCACATATGAAACCTCCCAAAGGAATGGCCTTAGTAAAATACCTTGAAGGATTTGATGCTGACATGGCCTATCAGCTTAGGGAGAGAGATTATAACACATTAGAAGACATGCAGAAAGGAGCAGTGAGTGTAGAAGAAAACCTGATTGAAAAAAGAGCTAGAATGAGGGCTGAGAAGAAGGTAACCTATAGGTATGACACATCATCTTCTGGATCTGATCCCAAATATGACAGTCTAGCCAAAAACATGGAAGGTCTAGAGAAAATGATGGAGAAAATGGTTGTCACAGTAAGTAATCAGAATAGAAACCAAAATCAAAACTAGAACTAGAACTTTAGGAGGAACAATTCCCCAAACAAATAGAGAGACTCTGATCAACAAGTCATACCCCCATTTCAAGAGAATTTCCTTGATGAAGATGAAGGGATAATAGAAGAGTACAAGGGAACCACAATAAACATGGTGGAAGTAGACAATCAAATTCACACCTTTTCCACAGAAGATAATTGGACCTCATACTCACATTGGGATGAGGAAGGGTTAGAATCTGAGGATTATAGGTTGGGATTTGAAAATGCCATCATGCAGGTCAGAGAACAGTGCGAACTTAGGAGAAAAAAGATCTTAGACACTTCCAAACCAAAAACTTCTGAGGTTACCATCAAGCAAATACCTGAGAAAACTCTTAAAGTGACTGCTGAAAGTAATAAATCAGCAGCTGAGAGTTTCGGGATGAACAAAGAGAAGGACAGCCAAAATACTGATAAAAAAAATCAAGAAACTAGTAGCACTAGCATTGCAGCTAATGCTCCTGAAAAAACAGCTTCAAACATTGTACATAGTGAGAATCAACAATCTGATTCTGTCAATAAAATGGTGGCCAATAAAATAGAACTGAGCCTTTCAAAGAGTCCATCTCCTTTCAATCTAGAAAGTGAGATAGCCAAGATCAAAATTTCAGTGCCTCTCATTGAGTTGGCCACCTAATATGCATACAAAGGTCAAATTTTGAAAGCTTTAAATCTAGGAGAAAATAGTGACACTGTCAATCTAAGCGATGATCAACCAGACCTTCTGTTTGGTGCAAAGATAGAAGGGAAGTTTCAGGAAGGGGTAGTACCTCCTTTTTATATTAGCCTCAATATTGATGACAAAATCCTTCACAATGCAATGCATGACTCTGGCGCTTCACACAACCTCATGCCTAAGGTAATTATGGAGAACTTAGGCCTAGAAATAACCAGACCTTATAAGGACTTATATTCATTTGACTCTAGCAGAGTGAAGTGCCTTGGCCTAATCAAATATCTTTGTGTGAACCTGACCCAAATCCCAGCCAAGTGTATGGTTATGGATGTTGTAGTAGCAGATGTTCCTCCTAAGTATGGCATGTTGCTATCAAGGTCATGGGGTTCCAAGATGCAAGGTACAATGCAGATGGATGGGTCATATGCCACAATCCCTGTCTTTAGCCAGCTTAGAAGACTATACAGAGAGGCACAAATGAATTTTATGGTTAGCAGCCCTGAAAAACTTGAAAATTCACCTCTATACTCTTTCCACACAGATTTTGACTCTTTTATCCTTTTCAATGATGAATCCATAGATGAGCCATAGCTAGAAGACAGAGATGCGAACAATAGAGTAGAGCCCACAGATCTTAACATAATGGCCACTCTGGATATAGAGGGAAACGAGAGAGAAACGTTAGAACAATGCACTAAATCATAAACTCAGAGTGAACAAAACCAAGACTGCAAGCTGCAGATTACTCATCACTCTGAACTCCATGCACATCATGAAGAACAAAACATTCCACACCATGGTGCAGACCCCATAATACAACATAATGATGAACCCAACATTAGGGATGAAAATGATGATAAACCTGAAAGCAACCCCTTATGGAGAATGAAATTGGATGGGTCTTGCACTAAGAAGAATGCAGGGGCTGGAGTGTGGTTACATAATACTGAGAGTGAATAAGCTGAGATTCATGCCGTCATGCTAGATTTTAAATGTACAAACAATATTGCAGAGTACGAGGCTCTCATCCTAGGCTTGAATCTATTGAAAAAACTAGGAGCCCGAAGGATAGCTGTACATGGAGACTCTGAGTTAGTCATCAAACAAGTGAACGGAGAGTATGCTGTGAAGCATCCCAGATTGAGGGCATACAGGAATGATGCCATGGATTTGCTAAAAACCTTTGTAGAATACGAAATTGTGTTTGTTCCTAGGAGTTAGAACATTATTGAAAATGGATTAGCCTGCATAGCTAGTTCATATCATAAACCACCTAGTGATAAGCAGATCATCATTCAAACAAAATATAGGTCTGCAGTGCCAAATAATGAGAAATATTGGCAGGTCTTTGAGGGCAACAAGCAGATAGAGGATTTCCTGATTGGCAGGAATGAGTTTGAATTCTCTGATTCAGACTCTAAATTCGATGAAAACTGCCTGAGTGAAGAGCTCCCCAATGAAGGAAAATCACCCCATAATGTAGAAATAAACATGTTAACTAAAGAAATTGGAACTCAAACTGAAGAGTACAAGAACACAGAAAAATAAGACATTGACGTGCTGCAATCAAAATACAAGAACATACCTAGAGGACTAGCACCTTTAGAGGACCTTTTTTATTTTAACGATGTAGCGAAGAAACCCACTATAGAACACACAGAGTCTGATGTCGAGGAATGCAACATAGGCACTGAGGATAAGCCTAAAATGATTAAATTAGCTAAGTCCTTGTCAACAGACATGAAAAATAAATACATTGACTTATTTAAAGAGTTTGTTGATGTGTTTGCCTAGAGCTATGAGGACCTAAAGGCCTACGATACAGAAATCATCTAGCACAAGATCCCTTTGAAAGAAAACAAAAAACCCTTCAGACAGAAAATTCGCAAAATTAACCCAATACAACTGCCTCTAGTTGAAAAGGAAATCAAGAAAATATATAAGGCAAGAATCATAGTGTCTGTGAGGTTTTCTGATTGGGTCTCCAACCTTGTAGCTATGAGGAAAAAGACAGGTGAGATCAGATTGTGCATTGATTTTAGAAACCTTAACAGAGCTTCACTTAAAGATAATTACCCCTTACCCAAGATGGAACACATCCTATAGAGGGTAGTTGGCTCAAAAAGGATCTCCCTGTTAGATGGTTTTTTAGGGTATAACAAAGTTTTAGTACTCCCAGAAGATCAGCTTAAGACAACTTTCACCACTCCATGGGGCACTTTCATGTACGTGAAAATTTCTTTTGGACTAATGAACGCTGGTGCAACCTTCCAAAGAGCTATGGACATAGCCTTTTCAGAGGAAATAGGGCACTTCATTGTCATCTATCTTGATGAAATAACAGTCTATTCCAAGACTGATGAAGAGCACCTCAAACATCTGAGAAGGGTGTTCGAGAAATGTAGAAGGTTCGGTCTATCTTTAAATCCCAAGAAGACTGTATTTGGCCTTCAAGAAGGTAAGCTTCTTGGCCATATGATATCAGAAAAGGGGATCAAAATAGACACAAAAAGAGTTGAGGGAATACTACAGATTAGTCACCCGAGAAACATAAAAGAACTACAGTCCTTTATTGGGAAAATTAACTTCTTGCAGAAGTTTATTCCCAACTTAGCTGAGCTCCTCAGAGATATGAAAAACATGCTGAAAAAAATGTAGGGGTTAAGTGGACTTTAGAGGCCAAAAAATCTTTTTAGTTAGTTAAACTTGCACTTACCCGGGCACCAGTCTTAATCAGCCCTGATTTTTCAAAAGAATTCCTTATATTCTCCTTTTCTTCCGAGCATACAGTGGCTACAGTCCTGCTGCAGAAAAATCCAGAGGGACAGGAGTAGCCTATTGCTTTCTTCAGCAAGGCTCTGAGGGACGCACCCTTGAAATATAACATAATGGAAAAATAGGCCTATGCCTTGGTAAAGGCCTTGAAAGACTTCAGGGTGTATATTTTGCATTCTCACATCATTGCCTACGTGCCAAACATAGTGGTAGAAGACATTTTGTCCCAAGACCCAGATGGAAAGAGGGGCAAATGGATTGCAGTAATACTAGAGTATGACCTAGAGATCAAACCCACAAAACTTATCAAAGGTCAGGGCTTAGCTCAACTAATGGCTGAATCTAACTTGCAAGCCCTTGACATAAACATGGTAGATGCCCTGGATGAACACGAAGGATTGCCTGATCCTACTGTTGAAGAACAATTTCAAAACTCTCCTTGGTATTTTGACATCCTGTATGTGCTTACAAATCTGAATGCCCCTCCTGACTTATCAAAGACTAAGGCAAGGTTCCTGAAGTTAAAAGATAGAAACTATTGCATTTTAAATGAATGTTTATACTGGAATAATGCAATTGGTTTGTTGCTTAAATGTCAACTGAAGCTGAAGCTGAGAGGATTAAACATGAATTTCATGCAGGGGAGTGTGGGGGTCATCTAAACTAGAAATCCACTGCTAACAAAATCCTTAGGGCTAGCTATTACTGGCCTACTCTTTTCAATGATATCCATAAAATGATAGTTGCCTACCATAAGTGCCAAATCTTTGAGGGCAAAATAAAGCTCCGCCCTTTACCATTACAACCTATCACTGTTGAGGCTCCCTTTCAACAGTGGGGCCTAGATTTCATAGGGGAGATCCATCCTACTTCATCAGCCCAACACAAATGGATTATCACAGCCACAGAATATTTCACAAAATGGATAGAGGCCATCCCTTCTAGGAATGCCACAGATTCTGTTATCATTAAGTTCCTTGAAGACCACATCCTCTCTAGATTTGGCTGCCCTAGGAAAATTATTACTGATAATGCTGCTGCTTTTTGGTCCAAAAAGATCATTAATTTTTGTCACAGGTATCAGATTGCACTTGGTCATTCTACTACTTATTACCCACAAGGTAATGGGTTAGCAGAATCATCAAACACAAGCTTTGTGACCATCATAAAAAATTTGCTTGAAGAGAATAAAAAATCATGGCATAACAAGTTAGTGCATGCTTTATGTGCTGAAGGCTAACAACAAAGAAATCCATTGGAATGTCCCCATATCAGTTATTCTATGGGGCAGATGCAGTATTCCCTACCAGCCTAGGGGTACTAGTGATAAAATTGGTACAAGAGATACAGATAGAAGAGGACAACATGGTAAGGAGGATAAATCAAACTATACATCTCCAGCAGACAAGAGAAGAAGTATACAAAAACGCTCTGAAAGTGCAAGAAAACATTAAAAAGTTGTTTGACAAAAGAACAAAGGCTTGTGACTTCAAAATTGGAGATAAAGTACTTAAGTGGGACTCTAGGAGAGAAGACAAAGGAAAGCATGGAAAATTTGATAGTTTGTGGCAAGGTCCTTACATCATCCAATCCACCATTGGTCCAAATGCCTTTTTTCTGCAAGAGTTAGATGGTACAGATCTGTTTGGGGGTCTTGTCAATGGCAGGATGCTCAAGCATTAATACTGCTGATTTCTAGTTTAAAGTTTTCATTCCCATTGTAAATATCATTGTTGTGATTTATTTTCAAAGAAAAAGAGAAAAATGTTTCAAAAAAGAGAGAAAGAGAGGTTCAGACATGCTCAAAAAATGAACCTCTGAAGTTCCAAAAATAATGGCTCAAACAAGCTTAAAACCTGAGCCAAAGAAAGGAAAGGGTTGGTTCTAATATGCCCAAAATCTGAACCAGCAAATAAAGAAAGAAGAATCAGCTCTAACAAGCCCAAAACTAGAGCTGAAATGAAGAAGAAAGTGACTCTAACAAGCTCAAAACTTGAGTCACAAAGAAAAAGAAGGATGCTTCAAGGTTTCACAATTTCAAAGCCTTCTCAATTTTGGTTCCAATTTTTTGCAAAGTTCAGTTCATGTGCAACTGCCTTTATGCCATGGACCCACAGCAAACCAAACAGTCTAATCCTGGTTTGACTATTTTTTAAATTTCTGTTGTAGAATGTAGAGAAATAAATTTGCTAGATAGTTTAATCCTAGCAGATATTAGTCTAGGTAGAGAAGATATGGGACCAACTATTTAATTTGGTCTCATGGAGGAATAAGGGTAGAATTAGATTATTTTGTTTTCTGCTTTCAATAAAAAGGTGATGAAGAAGGTCTGCAAATTTAAATGCACCTTGAAGAAAAAATGTTAGGACTGTAGGATGGGTAGGTAGATTGTTTGGGGAATGTTTTCTACTGATATGATGTCTTCATGAGTTGTGGCAGTTGATTAAAGAAAGAGAAGATGTGTCAAGTATCAGGCATCTGGCTTACTTCCCAAAGAATATTTCTTAAGTTCTTGACACCTTCAAGAAGATGCCATCCCCATGTGGAGCCACTGTTAGCCACCTATAAATTTTTGTCAAGCAAACAGGTGGCTAAATTTGTTTCTAAACCTTCAAGAGAAACATTTCCTCTAAAAATATATCATTCTTGAAGCCTCTGTGTGTGTCCTTAGCCTTTGAAAAGATCTTCACTGTTGTTTCCATCAAGAAAGCCTCACTGTTTGTGAAAAAATTATGCTCAAGAAAGCCTCCATCTGCTCCCTTGTATCCTTGCAAATTCCCCATTTTCACTCCTTTTTTCCCTTCTCAAATTTCCCAAAAACCCTCAAAATCCCCTCCTTAGTCCTCTAAGCCATCAAATTCCCCTTTTAAAACCTTGTGAATCCCCTCATTTGGTGAAAAAATTCCTTTGTTTCCCTACCGGAACCCCTTTCTAAGCCTCAAAAACTCTATTTTTGGCCTAAAAAACCCACTTTTACCATATATCAGGCCTAAGCCCCTTTCGGCTAAGCCCCTAACCCCTTCTCTGCATATGACCTGCGCCCGAGACCAGGCGCTAAATCCTCGAGCGCTAATCGCAATCAGAAGTTGGTTGCAAGTGCATTTCTTTTGTTAAGTGAAATTCTCCGATGCGAGAAATATTTGGTCTATGGGCCTCGGATGCAATATGAACTGTCTATCCGTCGAACAATATGACGGTCAAGTGCCAATCACGTCACGCCCATTAGCCTCTATCCATTACCCCTCCGTTGCGATATCCACCGTTGATCCCTCAATGATCCGACGACCATCGCAGCATCGCATCACCGCCAATCGCACCAATTCTTAAGTGCCACCGTGTGTTCCCTGATTGGTGATCCTCGATCCAATCTCGACCATTTATCTCACCTTGATCCGACGGTCCACATGCAATCACAACATCAACCATCAAAGTTTTTCCCCTACCTTCTCCGATTGCGATTGGATCTCAACCGTTCCTTTCGATTGATCTAACGGTTCCCCTTTCTCCCCACTCATGCACTAGCCCTTTTGCCTCCGCCTCATCTTTAAATCTCCACCGTCCATCCCCGTGGATCCTGACCGTCCATCATGCTGATCCGAAGGCCTATATTAAAAACACTGTTGACCTACCCCCACCTTACCAACCGTGCATCTCCCCGTATCGCGTTGCGTCCTGCACCGTCGGATCTCCCAGTCCCACATCCAACGACGGAGGTGCATATCGGGTTATGTGCTCGAAGGTTAATGATTCAAAATTATGCGATGAAAGTGGTTTTGGGAAGGACACGTGTCGAGTGGCAAGCGTTATCGCATTTTTTTGGGAAAATTTCAAAACCACTCTATTGCAGCGCGAAAATAGTTGTTTTCTCCTAAAAACCACTTCCCCTCTTCTGCCTCTGTCAGTGCTTCCCGAAGATCCTGACCATTGATCTGTATAGATATACGGCCCTTATTCCATTGTGTTTTCATTCATATTATGTTCATCGGACCTCCAAAGGACTTCATCAGAGCATCTCAACCATTGATCTCCTCCTGAGATCTAACGGTCCACACTCAAATCACCCTTCGCCCTCCGGTCCCACCATTCAAAGCCCAATTTCATTTGATTTCATGCATTTTCCTTTGTAATTCACCCAAAGTCTAAACTTTTATGTTTTACATTAAAGTTTATCTCTTCCACCAAACTCCTCTAAAACATCTCCACCAGTGAATCCTGGTCGTTGGTAACCACCATCAGTTCTAATTCAACGGTCTAGAACCATCTTTTCACCAGACCTCCATCAGATCATTGCTTCACCATTCATTCACAGTTTTCACCGTTTTATTTGCTACAGCCATTATTTTCATTGTTGTGCTTCCATCTCCACAAGCCTCCACAACATCCACCTCCACTCCCATGGATTTTTCTTAACCCGTTTATCGTCTTTTTGCAGGGTTACAGATGGTGAAAACTGTTATTTATCACAGTCACAGTCATAGTGACACAGAGCACAGAGGAAGCTTTTTCAGAGCTAGAGATCGCAGGGAAAGACTCCTGAGGGGGTTTCAAACACATGTTTCATTCCAATCAGAGTTATTAACTCTATTGAAAAACCTCCAGCGCCATTAATCCTGTGCATCCACAGACAAAGACAGTCAAAGAAGCGACAAAGAGTATCAGTGAAGGATTAAAGAGATTTAAAGCCTGTTATTGAAGATTTTAAGCTTTAATTCAGTGATTAAAGGGCGAATGTACCAGATTGAACACCTTATGAATGACACAAAAGGCCTAAATGATTCCTAAAGCATAGAAACAATCCTTGTCAGTGTTTCGCATCAGCAGAAGGTTCTTTCCCGAGAAAGGACAAAGTTCCCATAATGTTTTTTACTCTTCATCAATGTTCCCAAGAAGATCACCACCCTGACAGAAAGTCCTAATATTTCCAGAGCATTTGTTACATAGCATGGTAGGCTTAAAATTCATTTAACTGCCTTACTTGCCCCAGATTACTACAGAGTACTATAGCCAAAAATTACATCAAGGAACATACCTATGAAGTTATGATCAACCTATCGAAGACCACTCTTTCATCCAAAGAGTACTGAAAGTCAATGCATGGATATTAAAATAGAATGGGCTTCAAGCACTCCTCTTCCTCTGTTTTAATGTTTCATTAAAAGTTCTATCTACTTATTCTACCTCTCTTTCAGCTATAAAACTCTTGAAAAATACATTGTAAAGGTTGTTGATCTGATAACTGTGGATTGTAAGTTGTTCTCTTGAGATAGAGTTTTGTGTATTAGTTGTAAAATAGGCTGAGGAGATGATTTCAGATTGAATATCGAGCTGTTGGACAATGTTGTATATGACTGGTTTTGCTCTTTAATATGACAAGCATGTTTCATTGGATCCTGATTTAAAGCAGTGGTGATGTGTTCTATCTTTGTCTCTATTTTCCTTCTGTAATTCATCATATTTCATTTCTCTGATAAGAAATCAGTAATATGGCTTAGGATATAACCTTGCATGGTACCCTAATGCTTCCTGCTCTTCTTATCTTTGATGTTTTCTACTAATTGTGCTATCTGAGAACAAGTTCAAGGTAATTTAGCCAGTATAGTAGTTGGTTTTCCCTGCTTACTGATGCATGAATTTAGGATCTATTCTTAGATGTTCTTGTCTGGTTTTAACTAAAATAATTGGGATACTGGGAGATTAGATTTTATTCTGTCTCACTAGGGTCCTTTTCCAATATTAAAGCTTTTATAATATCCCTTAAGTTGAATGTCAAAGAATTGAAAGTTCAAAGTCTTTCTCTGATCTCAGGCTTCACCTTTGCATTAAATCTTTAATGTTTTCTATTGTTTGAAGAGTTAGCCTCATTAGGAGTTTGGTCATAGACGGTTAAGGCATGCCTTGTCCCTAGATTTACTCCTAAGTGGTCATCTTGGAGGTTTCCTTGTCATTCACCTTCATTCCTAATCATTTCATCCCATACTATCATCTTTAAAAGATCCTCTGTTTTAGATGACTAGCCCATTTGAAAGCCTTGGATATTGAATTGCAAGTAAACCCTTTTATGAATCCATTGCCCAATGGTCTTGAGTTTCCTTTGAATTTTCTCCCATTGCCAAAATCCTCTTTGCTCACCTCTTTGTCTTACATTGAACCCTTCTTTCATGTTTCCCAACAACCAAACAAACAAACAAAATAACAACCCTTGTGCCATATAACTAGCCTAATACCTTAAATTTGAACTTTAAAGACATATATTTCTTTTCCTTTATAGAGAGATCCCTCTCTAGACCCAGGAGGGCTAGATCTTAAGGTCCCGAAGTGGTTTTAATGTTGTCTTGTCTTTTGGTAGAGCCAAACCTGCCAAAACACAGGAACCCCAACAGTCCATACCGCAATAAATTTTCCATACTTGGCCATAATCATTACCCATCACGTCTGCCCAATTCTCGAAGTCACAGTCAGCTCTTTCAGAACCCACCTCATTGTGGTAACCAATCACATGATTATAGTCGTGGGAGAAGCAGGAAAAATTAATTAGTTATGGGGTATTATCAACCTCATGCGTGTCGGTTACTTACATAACTTGCATGAAAGAAAGCGCGAGAATGCCGGAGAAGTCTGAGTTAGAACCAGAAAAAAATAATAGCAGCAAGAGAAACTTCATTAGAAGAAGTCCAGAGAGATTATCCAGAGGCGGGAATCTACAAAGAAAGAGTAGGAGTAGCTTTGCGAGTATACCAGAGAAGAGAAAAAATAACTAAGGTGACAACAACAGTCATTGAGCAGGAGCTCGACGAGAGAATCCAAAAGCTGGAGTCGCTGGTGCAGAAATATGATAGTGCATAGTTGATCAACACAGACCTGGCAGATTCTTTCCAATTCCCAACAATGAAGAGACAGGTCTATATGGGAAACTATGCCATTGAAGTAGGACAGGAAGCGGTAAGAGTACTCCCAGACTTCAGAGGTATCCAGCAATCAACCATACTAAACCTCAGAAATCTTCTAGTTTTTGGAACTAAAGGGACTGTGATGCAGTGTACTAAATTCCTGCTGAGCAGGATCTAGAATGGGTCACTGTGGCTAGGAAAAGAAATACCAATCCACACAGAAGATATTCATAGGTTGAAAGGGCTATCACAAGAAGGTAGAGATGTCTCCACAGCGTTCCAAAATGTCTCAAAGAGGGCGAAAAAGGCAAGAGATGGCGATTAATACAAGAAATATGACATAAAGAGAGGAGGAAAAGGGGCAAAGTTCGACCTTATAAACAAGCCAACAATCAAATTCAATCGTTATTTGATTGCGAGTAAAGCCATAAGGCATCATAAAAAAGGTAAGTGTACACTTGATACCATCTCAGTTGCGGAGCACTGTATCTAGGGGACAAATTTAAATTGGTGTTCATTTCTGCTGAATGAGCTATTTGAAGCTTGTGAGGATAACTATAAGAGAGCCACTGGGTTCATCTATGGTTACCTTATCATGGCATTTGCGATGTGGAGATGGACTTTCTCTGGAATCAGACAGCCTCTGGAACTCACAACAGGTCAGTCATTGGCAATTAAATTCACACCCTGGAAGGCGTCAGGGGACCCCAGCACCAAAGAGGTGAACGAAGAGGCATTCAAGTTCTGGTACAACCAGATGGTCGATGTGGTGGCGACACAACAAAGAATTCCAAAGATTTTTCTAGATAATTACTCTGCGCAGATATGGTTTGGAGTCAGCCACAGGCAAACCTACATCAGGCCGACATGTGTGCCAGAAACGACCTTAAAAATGAAACTCTTGAAGTTTCAAATTGATGAGAAAGCTTTCCACACCGAAGTATGTTCCTATCTAGGGGTATGAATGGATGTCAGAAGCAGGGTCTATCACTATTCATTTGATGGCATGTCGTCGAATGCACTGCCAGGGGAAACGCCAGATGAAACATTGGCCAGAGTGTCACGACTGCAGCTGACACCCATCATAGAGGAGCTAAACACGAAGGTACAAGGCTTTAACCGGGTAATGCAAACTCTAACTAGTGATTCTCAGTTGTTTCCCACTTTTGCAGAGTTTCAGGCCTCCAATTCTGCCTCTTCTTCCATAATGGCTCCCATAGTCACAACCTTACCACTCAACTTGTTTAACTCACCACTGGAAACCATTGTAGTTCCCACCAAAAAGAAAAAAGAACCTAAGCCACCAATAGTTACTCCAAAGGCCAAAAAGGAAAAAGTTGTAGTTTCTAGCCAGGTAGTTGATCTCACTGGGGAGGATCAACCGCAACCCTTGGACATGGGAGCCTCAATTCAAGAGGAGCTAGTGATGGAGCCCCAGGTAACTCCGGAGCTGCCTCTATTCAAACCCTACTCATTTTTAAATATTCATGTATCTCTACCTTCCACTCACCAGTCATCACCTTACACCTCATTCACTTCAAAAGACCATTCTACCCAAACTCCATCCACTTCAGCTACTATCTCGGACCCAATCAGAGCAAATGGAAAAAAAATGGAGAGCACGAGGTAGAGGTTAACTCCAGTACAACATTGGTAACTGAGGTTACCCAACCCATAGTTGAACAGATACCTTTTCAGGACCTTTTAAGTCGAGGGAGATCCCATAGTGAAAATACAACACCCTCGCCCAAGGAGTTGAACCTGTTTCAACAAGAAAACTTGATACTCCACCAGATTCAGCCTACTCCAAGCATGGGTAACCTAGATAATCTGCTGCCGCAACCGAAATAGCCGACATCTCCATAGGAACACTCAGCCAGGTCCATAGCTAGCAACCAACCACTGCGGGAGAGACCGCCACATCAAGATACCTCTGAGTCTGAGGGCATGCAGACCTTGGGAACAACATAGTTATACAATTTTATCCAGCGGGTAGCACAACAGGCTGAAGGTCTCCACACCGACCTCCAGCAGAATTTTGAGCAACAATAGATACAAATAATTTCACTTACTAAAGAGCACGATCAATTGAAGATTGAGAAAGATAACTTGCAGGACCAACTACAAAAGGTGACAGAGGTCTTTAGGTATCTCTAGCCAATAGTAATGGCTAACAATGAAAAAATACCTGTCGACATAGCATTAGGCATGCTGGTCGAGCAATCCATTCATGTCAGGATAGCATGTTCAAATCTCAGCCAGGAAAATCTGGACCTGAAAGCAGTGTTAGCGACCAAGCCAGTGCTGTCGGACCCCACAATCATCTACGCAAAGAAAATCATAGAAAGATAGAACCAAGTGATCGGGATGCAGGAAAATCTGAGCACCACAGTGAAGGAAGCATACAAACTTTTGAAACATCTACATGAGTGTTCAACCTCACTGAATATGAAGTCACAGCTGATCTCAGCACAGTTGCAGCAGGTGTCGAAGGAAATTCAGGAGGCCACAAACCCCTATGGCCTTAACCACTTGTACAACCAAGAGGAGGAGTTGGAGACTAAGATAAAAAAAATTGAAGAACATTCAATAGCAACCAAATAGGCCCTTCAGTAACTAAGGAAACCCTTCAAGATCACAGCCCAAACAATATAGCAAATGGCCGCTGAGGCCGACATCAAGATTAAGGACATATTTAGTAAGCTTTGGATCGTCTCAAGGGAAAAAGAAGCAGAAAAAGTCACCACAGAGATGGACTTGCTCATGAAGGGATGGAAATAGGCCATTTCCGACTTCACAGAACTAAAAGCATCAGCATTGGCAAAGGTTCTTGAGTTGGGGCCCTTGTTTGGACAAGGGGAGGGAAAAGAGAAGGCAGGGCCAGCCACAGAGGAAAGTGGACCAATGGAGACCGAGGAAGGGGAAAAGGATTGACTCAGGACGAGTCAACAACTTGTATTCACGGCTTGTTGGGGCCCTTGGTTTGAAATGAAACAGTGTTGAGTTGTGGGTAACAGGTGGAAGAACGCAACAATGGTAGACAGAGTGTTGTCACGATTGCGAAGAGCTGAAGAGCAGGTGGCATAGCTGTTGCGGAAATAAGCACAGATGTCATAAGGGAGCGACAAGAACAAACAGTTGAACTCCCAGCGATCAGGGAGATGCAGCAGACAGCAGAGCAAAAAGGAAGGGAAAATTGACAGTCACGTTGGAAAAGGAACAAATAGGAAGTTGGCCAGCATTGACAAGGGTTGGCACAGTAGGGATTGGAGGAAGAGAGCCGTAGGAGATCTCGGTTCGCTCTGTTCATTTTGTTCTCTCTTTATTCATTCTGTTATGTTTTATGTGATACTATTGTAGTCAGTCCTGCTAGGATCGCTCTGAAGAGCAATGTAACTATCCCCTATTGTTAATGCAATATATGATGATCTGGGTTTGATTTCCTAAGTTCTGTTATGTGTTTCTGGTTAAGTTGAATGTGTTGGTCACTTTAAATTTTGTTTTTTTCATCCTGAATACGTTCATGAGTATTATCGTTTGCAGAGTATTTTCAGTTATTCAAAACACTCTGCTCTATCTGCTTTATTTTATAATTTATGCTTGATCGATACTTGATTTTATCCTAATCTTACTAAGGTCATGGCACGCCTCAGGTGAGACTCTCTACTCTTCAGAGCAGAGTTAAAATGCCGGTGTTGTGCTATACTACTACGGAAACCTTGTTTGCCTCTATCCTGAACCTGGGTCTTTCCCAAGAGACCTTCTACCTCGCCAACATGTTTTCTTTCATTAGTACTATATTAGTTGAATTATTTTGGTTACTCTAGTGCTCCTTGTTGGAAATGTGTTGTTATTATATAGTGATTGTCCCTTGTGACCTATTTTTCTAGATGTTGGATGAACCTTTCCCTATCACGTGTGTCTCCATTAGCGTAGCACTATTAATTCTCTATTAGAGGCTCACTTAATTTTTCCCTCGTAGTAGAGGAACCTTGATATATCACCAACCGAACGTCCATAAGGCATACTAGCTTTCTCATTCTAAAGGAAAATTGTGCTTCTCCCTCATGTTGACAGCTAAAGCCAAGGCATATCTTTACGAAAAATGGCAGTCGGGTCATATTTCCATATGGGACTCCTACACCAAACAGTGTGAGGTCTATTTGGGACCTTATATCAAGGAGATTCCATATATTTTGGTGGTATCCAACACTGTCAAAATTTTGGCACTAGAAGGAGGGCCAAATGACAAGTTGTTCCCATTGAGTCTGCTTGAATATATTATCTTAAATGGCTCTTTCCTAAATCAAAATCCTAGATTTTTTCTAATCTACCTCTTGGTAAAATTTCAATCTCCACGGAACTCATCCATGCCTTGTCTTAATTAAAGTGAATGTAAACCTCGAGATGTTCATGTTATGCCAACTTTCAAAAATTGTGAGATACCCCAAATCTCAAAGTACGATCGTATTGTTCCTTTTGTTCCTTGTCCTCCTCCTTTTCTAGTACCAATTTGGGTTCCACCCCATGACAATGTTGAAGTTGGGAAATCTATAAATCAAATTCCTAATCCATATTTTCAACCATCATCCATTTCCCATAATCTTGATATGACTAAGGATAATTTGGAATGGTTCGTGAAGCCTATGGTGAATATTAATCCCTCCATTCCACAAGATGGTATTAATACTCATAATTCTAGTCTTGGATTTTATTTTTATTTTTTTCCTTATATTGAAAGAAAAGTAGCAAGATACATAGGACAAGGTTCATGAAAACATCAAATGAATCTCAAGTGAAGGAGAAATCCCACAGCCAATGTCTATTACTGATCAGAACAATTTACAATAGTAGTAGTCACAAGTAACATCTTCCAACCTGCAATCAATCACAATCAAGTTACAGTCATAGAGTTAGCCATTTAGTAGAGTTTTCATTGCAAATCATTTGATAAATTGAGAGAGCCCTCTCAGGCTAAAGAGGTTAATATTCAGTCAAAATATGGTTTGAAATAGTTACTCCAAGTTGGCCATTGCAGCAACCCAACAGGACTCAATTTGGTGATAACAAAGCCTATGGTGAATATTAATCCCTCCATTCCATGAGATGGTATTAATACTCATAACTCTAGTCTTGGATCTGATTTTTATTCTTTTCCTTCTCTACCACCTCATTCTCATAACGTCTTTCCTCTTGATCTAATTTATTTTCAATTTTCCAATCTAAACAGTGATAAGGAGCAAGGTAGTCACATTTCACAGATAGAGGAGCAAGAAAGTGAGGATGCTTTCCATCTTTATTCTCTTTTTTTAAAATTCATTGTGTCAATATAATTTTCTTCCATCCTTGATTTTAAATCTAAGAATCTCAGTGCTGAATTAAATGAAGTTAATTTATTGAATCAATCTTAATTCTTGGACAAACATAATTCTAATGATTTTTATTCCATCGATCTATCTAATGATGATTTCCAAAGTGCACCATTTAATCTTCTGGTTTCTCAAGGATATTTTTATTTGAAATATTTAGACCTTGAATCTGTTTCGGTTAAAGAATATGTTATTATGGAAACTTCCTCTTCACCTCACTATCCCTTGTGCTCTACTTTTTTTAATGCATTAACTTGTGATGAAGATACTCCATTCTCTTCAAGTTCATCATCTAATCAGTTGGAGTTTGAATTGACACAATGTAGTGAGGTCATCCATGATGAATAAGAGGGTAAGAAGTTGATCAATGATTCATTCCATTCCTTATCATTTCCAATATTGCACAAGGATAATTTCTTAGTACATTTTACTTATGAAATTCATTCAATCTATTCATCCTTAAAGGTGTAATTAGAAGAACTTTATAACTTGGGTAATCTATTTGTTGAAGATGTAAATTTTGATCAAATTAGTATTGTAGGTGGTTACCATTAGGATAGTAGTTATCAAGTTAAAATTATTGGTGGTATCTTTCCACGCACCATGCATGATCTAATCTGATATAGAAGATTTGATTCCATAGTCCATGAAAGCTATAGAACTTGTGAGGGAGTTGAGGCACTTCAACTTCCACTGATGGTTATGTTAGGTTCTCGCGACCCTGGTAAGGCCCCAATACCTAAATAAAATCTGGATATTCTCACAAAATTACTTCCTTTTCATGGTTTCATTGGATCTAAATTCCTTCTTGAAAGAATTATTGTATTCTGGACATAGTTCTTTTGAATTTCAAGATTCAGTTTTTTATCAGTTTGAAAATTTTGTTTTAGTTAACTTATCTTCATGCAAATATCTTGAATATAACTTGGGTTTGGAGTGTATACCTTCCATGAATATACATAGACATGAATATTATCATTTTAAATATTATCATTGACCGAAATATCTATACTGTCAAACACTTTTGAAAATAGTCAGCTCCTAGTCCTTCTTGTGAATGATATAATGATAATTATTTTCTTCATGGCACCATATCCCTATTGAGTGTTAGTGAATGCTTATGTTATTTGTTTAATTAAGTTACTCTTTTTCACCCATTGCATCATGATTGGTTTCAGGTGTTTTCCATACTGGCATTCCTTTTTTATTATTTCAATGATTATGATGCTATTGTAGTTTGTCACCAGTTAGAAGAAAATAGTTTTCCACATTCAATATATGAGGAAGATGGTTATTTTTTTCAATGAGTTCTGCAAGATGTTCAAATTTATTTATCCTTTTTTCTTACTAATCAAGAGTCTTTTGTTTTAATCAATCTATCTGATCATGGTTCTTCTTTAACAACATTCATCTAATTGATCATTCCCCCACTAGTGTATCTAATGATGGTTTTTTTACATCACCTAGCCTTCATGTTTTGTCATCTCAATATTTAGATATTTTTCAAGTACTTGAGACTCTTCAACCTCCATTGACGGTAATGTCAGGCCCTCACTATTTTTACAAGATTTCTGAATATGACTAGATTTATTTTCCCTTGAAAGATTCTCATCCTGATTCCACACTGTTAATTGGAAAAAACCTTTATCCCAATATTTCAGGATTTCCAGGAGGATTGTTTCGAATCTCGTGATCTAATCTATCACCAACTCGAGTCATCTTACTTAGAAAACCCATTTTCTAAAATCAAGTTCTGGTCTCTCTTGATGTTTTCTAAGGAAGAAAATATAGGTGTTAGTACGTTCACAAGGGGCCATCAAGGCTTGTTTGATTATGGTTTTCATTGAGAAGGTAAGGTGACAAGTTGGGTAAATATAGGTAATATGACACATATTTATTTCTTTAAGAAATACCTTCACTATTTGGTGCATGAATTTTAAACTTCTAACTTTTCTATTGCACATTGTATTACATTCGTTTTCATTGCTCCTATCTTTGTGATTGAAGGTCAGGAGTGTTAGTCATCAGTATTTTTCACTTGTTTTTTATGACTAGATTCCTAGTTGAGTTTTCTAGAAGCTGATCTTCATATGTCAATTTGTCATCTAGAAAACCCCCAAACAAATTTTTTCTTTCCTAGCCCTCCTTATCAGCCTATGATTAAAGAAATTTTCAGTTTTCAAAGTCATGTATTTTTTCAGAAAAATATCCCTGTCTATAGTTGTCTTGGTGTTGCTAGTCTACTATCATTTTCCCCTTGGTTCTCATGAAACTCACTGTTCAATATTTTACAAAGTTTCTCCCTTCCTATCCTTGAACTTCTTGTCAAACACAATCAGAATCAATGAAAGATGACCCTAAGTTAGGTAGTGGCGCTTTAGAGAATCCCTTCCTCGACAAAAATAGTCTGAGCCAGAATCCTTTGTTTAATAACAACCAGCCCTGAATTAGCGCTTAATCTGCAAAATAAAATCTTGATATACCCCTAGGTCGCGCCACTAAGAAGACTTGTTATCTCAGTCTGGAAGAAATTATACAAAGATCTAATACAGAAAGAGATGAGCATGTGCACAGTCTAAAAGAATATGCTTAAGATTGGGCATTATCTCCATAGAACACTAAAGGAGATTTTAAAGTTTCAAAGTCATATTGTTTGCATCTCTGCAGGGGGGAAATTGAATCACAAACATTTTCCAAACAAAAGAAAAGAGACAAGTCCAAATAAGTCTCATTTTGAAGAATTTTCCATCAGCAGGTGGAGAGCTGCAATGATAACAAAGCAAGAGTGCATGTTTCAAAGGTCAAAAGTTTCCTTAAAAGCTAATACCATCCTTCAAAGCCACACAAATACAGAGGACTGATATAAGGTTGATCTGCAGTGTTCTAGTTTTCCTTTAGAGGTAATGATGCATAAGTTTTCCCAAGGACATCATCACAGTACATAATAAGACAACTGCTTCTTATGCTGCCTTGAGCCTGGGATAAAAACACTAGTCAAAGAACAAATCAAATGTACCTCTGCAAACACAGTCCAAAAAAGGTTAGTAAATTATGACTAGCAAGAAAATACTCTACATATACAAGTCATATGTTTTCTAGTCTAAGGGTTCACAGGGGTATTTTACAAAAATATATGTAGCTCAGACCATGCCTCATAAAGCAAAAAATGTCAAATTTCACTTTGTTTCCTATTTAAAATGATACCAAGAAAAGACATATATGGCTGAGAGATGACACAGTTTTGAGATAGATAAGATGTCATGACTATGTTAACCTCCTTCAAAAGAGAAAATTTTAGAATACATCATGATAAGAAACCTCCTCCAAGCAAGAGAAGATGGTTGGGAACATGCTGATAACCTCCTCCAGTAAAAGAGCAGATGGTTGGGAAACGTATTGATAACCTCCTCCAATGAAGAGAATATGGTTAGGAACAGGATCAATAGGACCTCCTTCATTTAAAAGCATAGGGTCAAGGTGTTTTAAATAACTTCAGAAATTTTAGACCACCTCCTTGATGAACAGCAGTAAGGCAAATTTTGGTTTAAAGGAGCTTCCTTGCTTCAAAAACAATGGATACTTAAGGGTTTCGAAGGCTACAGTAAGACTATTTTCGTTTAACCTTTTCAGATAATGTTGTAGGTCATAGTTTCGAAGAAAGAATTTCCATTTATCCAAGTGCCTTTCCCAAACAGATAGACAAAGAGAAATTTCATAATCAAAACCATGTTTCTTGTCCAAAAATTCAAAGGATACACAGTGCTAAGAGAGACAGATGTCACAAGCAAAGTCACATAGGGAAAAATTAGTTGGTTTGGGAAACTTAAGAATGGCATTCTTCATAGAGAAATAGAGCGTTAGCTCCCCAAATATTTACACAATGAAGCAGCTGATTCAAAAGGTTGAAAGTATGATAAAGCCATGTTTTACTCACAGTTAAAGGGCTCCTCCATTAAATGATGAAAGACAGAGTTTGAAAGGACATATGGGTGTTTACTGTTAAGGGTTTGTTCGTAATACTTTTTTGAAAGTTTGTCAAAGTATTATAACCTAGGTAAATGATAAGAGGTCCCACAGGGCTAATTTTTAGGTTACAAGGGCCTCCAAAGACCATTATGGAGAAATGCAGTTTAAGAGAAATAAAACAGAGGTTAAAGAGTGCCCATGAAGTTGTCAAACATTTCCTTCTTCATAAAAGCAAAGAAATCATCTCCAAAATACAGCCTAAGGCATACAAAAGAGAAGGAAAAGTAAAACCATGCTATTCTATTGATTAGAGCATGGTATTTCGAAAATAGTTGAAGATGATGAGAAGTTGACATCTATTGTTATACTAAAGTTGACTATGGTAATACAAATAGCATGAATTTAATTAGGAAACCTATTAAAATTGATATATCAGCTCTACATACCATCCACAAGGTGCTGATACTCAGAACATGCACTTTAATTCACCTCTGCAAGTTGCAGACCTTAGCACCCATGGTGATTTTGGGAGGAAAACTGCAGAAGGCAATGTATCAGAGTGGTATTCTTCAGCTGTAAATGTGCACCGTGCTGCTTCAATGGTTATACCATCTGCTTCTAAACCAGCAAGCACTGAAGTTGCCATCCAAAAGAGAGAAATGATGGACCAATTGGACTTCACCACAAAAATTCCTTCTGGATTGGGGGATGATTTTCCAAGTGCATACAATGACAAGAAGGAAGATGCATTTTGTGCTGATGACTCTGTGATCACAGGTACTGTTGATAAGAATAATGAGAGTGGTGTATAGGAAAGTGAAACAAAAGTCTTTAGAGTTGCTGTATGTCACGTAAATCAACCTACAGATCACAAGGCAGAAGTAAGTCCGACAAAGGCATTGTTAACAGATGAAAGGAATATAGCTAGTCACTTGAGTGCAAATGTTGTGGAAAAAACATTCCAATATAGTGATCTCAGTCATTAAAGTGCTAACTGAATCTGAGGATGTGCATGATTCAATGTACAACTTTGGGTCTTGTTTCTGATAGATTTAAAGTTGAAGCCAAAATTAATTCTGAAAAATCAGCGATTCACATTACAGAGGATAATGGAGATCACAGTCATCCATAGAAAATGGAGATTACAGTTAGCCACAGAGAATGAAGGAACAAAATCTGAGGAGGTTTGAACTTTGGACCTATTTGATTGATAAATATACCAAGTATTTCATTGGAAACATGCTTTACAGTATGGAGCTCCACCCCAATATCTGCAAATCTGTTTTCCAATCTGAAGTTCTTATACCCATATGCAAGCTTCTCTCTATATTTGTCAAGACTGTTGTAAAAAATGGTAAAGTGAGTGAAGTTTCACTATTTTTAAACCTCATTTGCAGAGAAGCAAAGGGATAGCTCTCCAAGGTTTTCACCATGAAAATCACCTCATACAAATGGTTAATGGGATGCTCAAAACAAGTTTCATCTTCATATCAAAGTATCCTCATCAGCAGATAAAAAGAAAAGCCCCATGATAAGTTTGAAAGGTCTTTTGGGAAGGATGAAAATAGTGTCTTTGTAAGTCTCCCTTGAAAACAAACTAAAGAAAAGCACAGTCTCTTTAAGACCTTTTTCGCTTCTTCAAAAAAGGGGACAAAATCTTGGTGGACACATAGCAAGATGGCATTAGGGTTCCAAAGGGTTACATTAGTGGTTTCAAAAAGTGATGATCTCCTTGATTTAGAAACAAAGGTTTTGATCATAGTTTTAAAAAAATAAAAAAGCTTCCTACAGCACAAACTATGAATTACCATATGATTTTGAAAAAAACATTCCATTCAATATGACAAAGGTTGCAAAAGACATAGGTTAAGGAGCGCCCGGGAATTTTGTTAAAAAATGTGTTTCTGACCAAACAGAGATGAAATTGACCAAAGTGGGAGAGGTTTTTGTCCCTCATAGGTTCCACAAGAAAAACCTCCTTCAGTTTATACACAGGTATCATGGTTTGTGAGAAATGTAAAAAATACAGATGTCACGGGAGAAATTCGGCACCAGGATTCACCATTTTGACCAGTGTTGGGAAAGTCAACTTTTGAACAACCAAATGGATACCAAATGAAAAAAATAAAGAATATTTGGAAATAATACTTCCATATCTTTCCAATGAGCCATCTCAGGCCAAATTCTGAGAAAAAGAAGGCATCCAAAAGTAGCCTGCAAACAACACTATGTTGTTCTGCACCAACATTCACCATTTTTTACCAGTGTTGGGACAGTCAATTTTTGAACAACCAAATGGACACAAAATGAAATAAATCAAGCATATTTGGAAATCATACTTCCATATATTTCCAACGATCCATCTCGGGCCCAATTCCGACACTGGGAAGGCATCCAAAAGTGGCCTACAAACAGCACTATGCATTTCTGCACCAGGATTCACCAGTTTTGACCAGTGTTGGGAAAATCAATTTTTGAACAAATAAATGGACACCAAATGAAAAATTTCAAGTTTTTCTGGAAATGAAACTTCCATAGCTTTCCAACGAGCCATCTCGCGCCCAATTCCAACACTGGTAAGGTCTCCAAAACGGGCTGCAAAAGTGCGCGGTGCGTTTGAAAAATTGCACGGCGCGCCTGGGAGAGAAAATACAAAGGCTTTCTATTGATGTGTGGCGTGCCTATAGCGCCAGTCACAAACTGCCCGAAGGCCGACCTGACACCTCTCAATGCAAGGCATTCTTGCTTCTGAACATGCCACTCACCTAAAAATCTTCAAAAACTCTTTTGAGAGCTGCTCAACCAATCAAAAAGGGCCCTTAAGCATTTTTAAGGTATTCTTCTCACTCCATGAAAAATTTTGAATTTAAGAGGTGATGTACTCTTACTGTGTTTCCAAGAGACAAATATTGTTAAAGAGGGTGGGGTTTTGGTCTAAAATTAAAGGGTCTTGTTGCTGTGAATACCAAGGGTTAGTGTAGTGGTAGGTGGAGTGTTTGTATCAGTTTCAAAAGGCCTAAAACTGCCTTCAAGCAAAGTGATAAACCATATACTAATGACAAGACAGAAAACACAGTGGTGGGGGTTTCAAATTGCTGGAAAGTTTCCTAACAGGGTTAATAGAAGAGAGCAAACCTTGTCTACTAAAACTCAGAAGAAAAAATGTTTGTAAGGTGAAAGCTTGTCATTTTTAAAGACTTCCTTCCTGTGTTATGAAAAAGAAAACTCTGTGTAGCCTCTATAAGTCCTAAAAGCAGAGTGTATGAGAGGCTTTTCAAATCAGCTCAGTGTTTCTGTTTACTTTGTAAAGAAACTGTGAAACAGCAAAAAGGACTTTGTTTGGGGATAGGTGATTGTGTTTTTGTCTAAACACAAGGAGATCCTTGTTCTAACAAGAAACCACAAATACCCCTTTTCAAATACCTTGCCCAAGCATAGTAACAAATTGACTGTTTGCTTTTCATTTAACAAATACTTGTTGTTTGGCATCAAAAAGGACAAACAATGATTTATAAAAAGGACAAGGTGTGCGCTTGAGAAGCCATTTCAAGGACCATTTGAGACAACTTGTTTTTTTCAGTCAGCAAGAGTATTCAAAACAAGATGCCTCCCAGGCAGGATAGTAGAAGTGGCCTTCACAAGAGGTTTGAGCCTGTTTCAACTGAAAAGGAGCACAGTGAGGCAGGGCAGCAAGGTGAATAAGAACACATTGATGATATGCAGCACAGTGATGAAGTGCAGCGCCATGAAGAAACTCAAAATAGTGATAGATGATGAGGGCTTTGCAAGTTTTAAGGAAGGAATTTTTCTTTGAATAGTGAAGGATAATGCAGTACCAGGGAAGAGGTTTTAGGGGCTAATTTGAAAATATTTCCTATGTTATAAATGACTTAGAACACACCTAGTCTCTAAGAGAAAAGAAGACTTAGGTTGAGGTCTTTAAATCAGTTTGCAAGGGTGTTAAAACATTGATTTCAAAGTTGCTTTGATCATCTAAAACCACAGAGAGAGACATTTATTGGAGATAGGGCTTTTTGTCAAAATTATAGAGATCTTCTTACTGTGAGTGTTGAAAGAAAATTCTTGGCTGAAGCAAGGATAAAAACAATGATCAAAGGAAAGAGGTTTTTTGTTCCAAAAACACAAGGATACTTCCCTTCAAAAACCACAAACATGTCTTGTTAAAGACCTCTTGGCTCAAACACAATACTGAAGAGATGACTTTAGTGATGATGAGGAACAAGGCAAAGAGTCTAAACATAGCAGTGATAATGAAGAGCAAAGTGATGGGCAGTAAAGCAGTGACAAGGATAGACAAGAAAACCCTCAAGCAAGCCATGATGAGGGCAAGAAAACACAAAAAATAGAGCATGGAGGGCATTCTCCAAAGCAAGTGCTAGCTGCCTCTCCTAGGCAAGGGGCCATGACTTCTTCACCAAAGCTAAAATGCCAAACAACAAGGAAGAAAAACCAAGAAAAACTCAAAACTGCTCAAAGGAGTCGCCCGGCACAAAAATTGAAGAAAGACACCTCAAAGCTCCAAATTTTGGCCTCAGCTTCGTAGCATGTTTCTGAAAACCCTTGAGGGTCATGCTCGCCGAAATTGGGAAAAATTCAACAAGTTTTGGTTTTTGGTCATTTTTGGGTTTTTTGCTTTAAAACATGGGCAATCGCCATTTCTGTTCGAGGCATCCTCAAGGGATGAGAATGGTGTCATTAGATTCCATAATTTCAGGGGCACCTACTCAGCAATTTTCAGAACAATTGAAGATGATTTGCTCCCTCAAAATGGCGAAAAACAGTCGCTTTTTCAACACTCTGCCCGCATACCAGCAAGGTCTATTTTTTGGGTTTTTACAGACAAATCAGTTTTTGAGGGAATTCCAGTGATCAGATTGGGACAAACCAAGAATTTTCAGAAATTAGACATCCATATTTTTCCGACGAGCTATCACAGGTCTCATTTCAACATCGGGAAGGCCTCCAAAGATTGTCCGTAAAATAGGGAACTTTCTACTGCTAAAATTTTGGAGTATTTTGGAAAAAATGCAGTTTTCTGTGTTGGCTTTTCAAAATGTACGTTTAGCCATTTTTAGACTCTGTTAGCTTGGAAAAGTCAATATTTTTCCCTTTTTGGGCATTTTTTTAGATTTTTTCTTAGATATTTTGTGCCTTGGGCTTCGCAAAGCCTCAAGGACAAAATCAAATATTTTTGAGGAGCCAATGAGCTTACTAGTTGCACTAAGAGGTTTTCCTCACTTTGGCCTATATGTTTCAAAGGCTTTAATTGTAAACAAGGCTGAACTTGATGAATAGAAGCAATATATGGTCATATAAGCTTTGGAAGAAACACTTGTCTCATGCTTTTGGATAGTCTCTTAGATGTTCTTGGATGATGAAAGAGGATTGTTGTTGGATTCCATGACTTGGTAGAATCGTATAGTGTCTCTCTCTCTGTTTTGTTTCCTAGGTTTCATTCATAATTCCATGTTCTTGCTTGCTATAAGACAACAAAGAATAGACTTGTGCTGTGTAACCAGCTCCAAAAATAGAAGAAAAGAGATATCAACACCTTAGAAATAAGCCACTTCAAGGGGGAAACCTCCATTACATTACATAAATGAACAATTCTTGGATGATCCAATTTACAAAACCTCCTTTCTATATATAGGAGTCCATGGGGCCATAATGTAATCCTAGTGGGCCACAATGTAATCCTAGCCAACCTAACAATAATAATTTAAGGGCATAATAATAATAAAATGGGGGTTACAAGGGTACAATAATAACAATAAGGGGGTTACACTAACAACAATAAGGGACTATACTAGTAATATAGGGACCTAACATGCCCCTCTCCTTCAAAAAAGTGTTGTTCTCAACACTTGAGTAGCTCTGGGTGCTTCTGTATAAAATTCTCATCCTCCCATGTAGAATCTTCAGTGGGTAAGTTCTTCCACTTGATGAGATACTCTGAAATTGATCGATTCCGTAGTTGTCAAGTTCTTGTTTCCATGACCGCTTCAAGTTCCAATATGATTTTTCCTTCCTCATCAAGTTCTGGTAATATTGTTTGAACTAGAATATTTTCACCGATAACCTTCTTTAAGAATGAAACATGGAAAATTGGATGTACTCGCGAAGAAGCAGGAAGCTCCAATTTGTATGCCATAGTACCAATCTTTTTCAACACCTTGTAAGGACCATAGTACTTTGGCGATAATTTATTATCCTTCTTTGCTTGCTTGAGGGACATTTGTTTGTATAGTTGTAGCCGTAAAAATACCCAATCTCCTACATCAAAACTTCTCTCGCTACGATGTTGATCTGCCTGTTGTTTCATTCGATTTTGTGCCAAATTCAGGTTATCCTTTAAGAGTTGGAGAACTTCTTGCTGATGCTCGATGTGATCTTCCACTGCTTGAACCTTAGAATTTTCCCTTAAAGATGATGTGATCGATGGTGGATGATATCCATAAAGTGCCATAAATGGGGTCATTTTTTCTGCAGTATGGAAGGAAGTGTTATACCACCATTCAGCGAGAGGTAACCACTTGACCCATTGTGTTTGTTTATCAGATACAAAACTACGAAGATATCCTTCCAAAATTTATTTACTATCTCAGTTTGACCATCAGATTGAGCATGATAAGATGAGCTATGAGCTAATTGAGTACCCAAACAAGAAAATAACTCCGTCCAAAAATTTCCAGTAAAAATGGGATCTCTATCGCTCACAATAACCCTTGGGCTTCCATGTATCTTTTGAATTCTATCCATAAATGTAGTAGCAACTGTACTTGCTTTAAATGGATGAGATAATGCACAAAAGTGTGCATACTTGGTAAGTCTATCAACTACCACCATGATGACATTCTTTCCTTCGGACTTAGGTAAACTCGTGATAAAATCCATTGAAATCTCCTCCCAACGTTGACTTGGAATGGATAAAGGTTGTAGAAGTCCCGGGGTCTTAATTGTCTCCACTTTATTCTGCTGGCAAACCAAACATTCCGCCACAAACTTTTGAATATCAGATTTAAGGCCATCCCAAAAAAATTCTTTCTTCACCCCGTGGTAAGTTTTTAAAAATCCTGAGTGTCCTCCTAAAGGAGAAGTGTGCAATTCCAGAAGAATCTTTTGTTTTAGTTGGGAATTCTTACAAAGATATAAGCGATCTTTGTACCATAAGGAATCACTTTTCCAACTAAATGTATCAGATGTACTAGGATCTTGCTGCAAATTTTGAATGAGTGTCCATACATCTTTGTCCTTCTTCCATTCATCTCTTGCTTCGGCTATCCAATCTGGTTGGATAATAGAAATGGCACAAAGCAATGCTTCCACCTCTTCATTCTTTCTTGAGAGTGCATCTGCAACAACATTAAGCTTTCCTTTTTTGTAGATTATTTCAAAGTCATAACCCAACATCTTTTTGACCCATTTTTGCTACTCTTCTGAAGATAGTCTTTGTTCCAAAAAGTGTTTAAGACTATCATGATCAGTTTTTACCTTGAAGTGTCTTCCCATTAGGTAAGTTCTCCATTTCTTTAGTGCATGCAACATTGCTAACATTTCCTTCTCATAAATAGGTTTCTGTAAATACTTTCCTTTGATTGGACGACTTTCAAAAGAAATGGGTCTTCCTTCCCGCATTAAAACTGCACCAATTCCATTTCCTGAGGCATCACATTCCACAATAAAGGTTTTTGTGAAGTCTGGTGTAGCTAAGACCGGTGCTAGGCACATTGCCTCTTTAAGACGTTCAAAGGCCTTAGCTGCTTCAGGAGTCCATGAAAATGCATCTTTCTTCAATAATGTTGTTAGAGGTGCTGCTATTCTCCCATAATTCTTAACAAACTTGCGATAATACCCTGTTAACCCGAGAAATCCTCGCAACTGCTTTATGGTCGTGGGGACTTTCCATTCATTAATGGCTTTAATTTTGTTAGGGTCTACTTTAACACCCTCGTGAGATATAATATGACCCAGATATTCCACCTCTTGTACTCCAAAGAAACATTTGGATGTTTTTGCATATAATTGTTTCTCCTGCAATAGTTTGAGCACCCCGTCAACATGTTCAACATGATACTTCCAAGACCTGCTGTAGATTAGTATATCATCAAAAAATATTAGCACAAATTTTCTAAGGAAGGGTTTGAAAATGGAATTCATCAACCCTTGAAATGTAGAAGGTGCATTGGTAAGGCCAAAAGGCATGACCAAAAATTCATAATGGACCTCATGAGTTCGAAATGCTGCTTTTGGAATATCTTCAGTCTTCATTCTAATTTGATGATATCCCGAACGAAGATCCAACTTGGTAAAATAAATTGCTCCATGTAATTCATCCAATAATTCATCAATCACAGGAATGGGAAATTTATCTTTAATGGTGAGCTTATTGAGCTCCCTATAATCCGAACACATTCGCCATGATCCATCCTTCTTTTGTACCAATACTACAGGAGCAGAGAAAGAACTTTGACTAGGTTGAATTATACCCGCCTCTAACATTTCTGCAATCATACGTTCAATATCGCTCTTTTGGAAGTAAGGATATCTATAAGGCCTGGTGTTTGGAGGAACACTTCCTGGAATCAAATGAATATCATGATCATGATCATGAATAGGTGGGAGTCCTTTGGGAGTTTCAAACACCTTGGAATGATTGTCCAAGACTTGTTGGAGATCTGCAGAAATAGATGATTTTGATGTTGGAACTTCTAGTGAGCATAATTGTGCAATTACACCTCATTGTTATTTATTTAGAAGATTTGTCATGACATTAGAGCTTATTATCCTTCCCAGCTTCCCTTCAATACGCTGTAATTCGACTTCCTTTCCTTCTGAAAAAAATTTCAAGAAAAGTTCTTGAAAATTAAAAGCTACCGTCCCCAAATATTGTAACCATTGTACTCCTAGTACAACATCAACACCTCCCATAGGAATGGAAAGCATTGGACTAGTCAATAAATATTCCCCATGGTTAGCTTGATATTATGGCATTTTCCAGAGCAATTTATAGTTCCTCCATTTGCAACCATCACTTGACATTCTGGTGCTGGGTATAGGAAACAATTTAATTCCTTGGCTACCTTACAATGATTAAAATTATGGGTGCTACCTGAATCAATCAACACTATTACCTTTTTCTTCTTGATTTGTCCTTCTATCTTGAGAGTTTTAGGAGTGGTAATTCCTGCCAGTGCATTACACGATATGGTCGGATTCATTTCTTCCTCTTCTAGGGTTGGTTCCTGGTGTATATCCTCTTCTTGCTCATTTTCTTCTTCCTCTTCACAATCTATGTAAAATAATTTCTTCTCAGCACACTTATGACCTTTAGTGTATTTTCTATCACAACTGTAGCAAATCCCTTTTGCTCTTTTTCTTCCAATTGTTGTGGTGTCAACCTTGTAGGTTGTGGAAATCTAGGTGTAGCAACACTTCCTTCTTTATAGAATTGAGTGCTAGGCTTCCTTGTCGCCATAATTTTACATTCAATTTTTCTTGCCAACTTGAATGCCTTCTCCAATGAATCGGGTTCCAAAACGCGAACTTCATGTTGGATGTTATCCTTTAAAGTGCCTAGGAAGAGATCAATCCTGTGTTCCTCTGTAAGATCAGTTACCCTTATATTCAATTTTTGGAAGTCCTCAATGTGCTGCCCCACTAAACTCTTTTGTTTGAGATTTATCAATTGGGTAAAGAAGGTGTTGCTCTTTGTATCCTCATAATGTGCTATCATTTCCTCCGTAAAAATTGACCAAGTGACAATTTTTTTTACGGGAACAAAGCCATCGATACCATACAAATGTATTTTGTTCTAAATGTAAAGTTGCAATGCGTACCTTTTGTGTGTTTTGCACGTTATGGAGATCAAAATATTGCTCCATCTGTAGTATCCATGTTACAGGATCCTTTCCATCAAACTTCCTCATATCCATTTTTGGAATATGGTGGTTCTTCCCGCCAACATTAGAGTTTATAAAATCATGATTAACATTTATTTTGTTCTCATCATGAGGTTCTTCTACTATCTTTTCACCATTAGGAAACATTTCTTGTATCAACTTGGTCAAATCTTCGATGTCTGCTTTTAGATCATTCTTCATGTTTTTCATGTTGTTTTCCATGTTGTCTTTCATGTCATCCATCTTAGCTTCCATGCCAGCTTCCATGCCATCCATCTTAGCTTCCACGCCTTTCTTCAAACCATCCATCTTCTCTTCCATGCCTTTCTTCAAAAATTCCATTTCATTTTTTGTTGCGCTTTGCGAGAGTGAAATTTGTTGCACTTTCTCTTGTAATTTTGATAGATCATGTTGCAATTCTTCATCTTCATGAGTCATAGTAGACCCTTATGAAGGCTTAATGGGTGTTGAATTATTTTTACGGGGCATATTTTAGAACCCAATACTGATATCTATTCTACAATATTCCCTTGGAATCAATTCAAATTGATTCTTCAAACAAGACTTATGCAATTCGGAAAAAAAATACACACCTTTTTCTTGCTTTTGAGGAGCTAGATATTGAAATTGGATTATATCTGTGATTGTAGCACTTCAATATCTAAATTTTGGTACCGACGTAGCCCTCTAAATTATCTTTCGAATGCCACAGGTATGACCTAATTTGGATTCTCCATGACAAAGTTGTGTCCAATCTCCCAGAATGACCTAATTATGGACTGGTTCAGTGGAGCGAACTTGTACGACTTGCCACGTGTCACTGTTTCGTCCTTTGTCTCTGAAATTTATAGCCAAGAAACTAAATTCCATTTACTTGCAACCACTTTTTATGGCACTCCAATCCGATGACCAGAGAGAGAGTTATTGAAATTTTCCCACAATCACCTCTTTGAGATGAAATTCAGGAGCCTAAAAAAACACTACCTTCCATAGATCATATCTCCAAAAATATAGCGCACCAAGCTCTGAAATTTTTTGAAGAATTTCCTTAGGATTTAAGCTTCGCATCATATGAATTTCATCTTCTAAACCTTCATATAAAAAATGTTATAGCAAAAATTCCACGATGACCTATTTAGGAGCCTGAAAAAAGACCTAACTTCCACATATCATATCTCTGAAAATATTGCGAACCAAACTCTACAATTTTTAGAAAATCTTCCTCAGGATTTCGGCTTCGCACCCTAAAAATTTCAGCTTCTGAAACTTCGTAGAAAATAATTTGTAGTGAAAATTCCACGACGACCTGTTTGGAGCAGCAAAACCCTAGAATCCAAAGCTCTGATACCAAATGTTGTGTAACCAGCTCCAAAAATAGAAGAAAAGAGATATCAACGTCTTATAAATAAGCCACTTCGAGGGGGAAACCTCCATTACATTACATAAATGAACAATTCTTGGATGATCCAATTTACAAAACCTCCTTTCTATATATAAGAGTCCATGGGGCCATAATGTAATCCTAGTGGGCCACAATGTAATCCTAGCCGACCTAACAATAATAATTTAAGGGCACAATAATAATAAAATGGGGGTTACATGGGTACAATAATAACAATAAGGGGGTTACACTAACAACAATAAGGAACTATACTAGTAATATAGGGACCTAACAACTTGAGACATGCCCTTGGAGGCACCTCAAGTTTCCTGTTTCTTTATAGCTTCCATGTTTTCTTCATTCCTAGTCACATTAAAGAATTCTTGATTGCTCTTTAATAAATAAGGAATATTGTTTGCTTGTTTCATTTATGGTTTCATGCAAGCTAAGTAAGATTCATGGTATGCCCTGCTTACTCATGGCTAGTCATTGCTCCACCTCTGAAACCTCTCTTTGATTGATTAGATTGTCATATTTTGAACCGAGGAGGTCTTGTACTGTTCTTGCCCTTTGCCTAAAACTATGCAATCTTGCTTCAAAGTTCCCAATAGCTGTTTCGAGGAAAATCACCCTAGAGGTTTGTTGGGTTAAAACCTCCACAAAGCAGGGCATGCTACTCAAGAAGGACTCACACAACCATACATGTTAATGAAAAACTAAATAGAGTAGATCGAGGAACTTACCCGTAGGTCCTACGGTTGAAGCAGATCCCGCGGGGTCCAAACCCCCAGCAACCCTTCTTCCTTCTTAACCTGAAAGACAAGAAGAAACAAGCACGAAGAACTGGTTGTATAGCATATATCTACTCTAAATGTTAGTGAAATCCATATGAAACATTAGATAAACCATAATAAATGCTTAAATAACAA